>CAJUYI010000443.1:0-23501 GCA_910591695.1 Galerucella pusilla
TTATTAAAGGTGGATACTTTTATCTGAAAAGCACTGTATATATTCTGTTTAATTTTTGATAATGCTGATGTTTCTCACTTTAACTCGTCTTTTGTGAAATGACGCTTTTAATAATAAGTCTATTTAGTTAAAACATTTATTTAAAAATACATATACATTTTCTTCATATTCTTAACATGAACTGTTTCATTTTATTTTTAATATCAATGCATAAAATTCATTTTATATTTACACTTTTTAATATACAATTATTGTGATCATATACAATATATATACCTTATAATAGATTTTATATACATTAATGTTCATACTGAAACAAATAATTTTAAAAAACAATCCCGGCATTAAAACATTACGTTGTAGTGAAACAAAAAAGAAAAAAAATATCGTTTGGAACGGTTTCACGTATCCCTTTTTTTTATTTTAGAAAATAACTAGTAATTAAAAATGCGTGTTCTTGAAGCTACACAATCACACTTTGCGATATTTCAAAAATGCCTAATTGCTAGAAAGTGTTTTTCTCAAAAAAATATGATTCTTGAAAAATATGACTTCTCTTTCCTTTCCTTCGTACCGACCGGTACACTAAAAATCAGTATGATCTGGACCTAAAACATAAACGTACAATTAATATAACAACAAACTATGTTTTTCTATGTCTGCTGTCAAAATTAGACTGAATATGGAGGATTTATAAGTGCTCAGTACAGCTTTTAGTGTAATATCGTGTATCTGTAGTGTAATATTACTGTCAAACGGAAACATTGCAAAGTTTTAGTGTAAATCTTTAGTGGCATGTCACTGTGAATCGTATGTATTTTAAAGCTTTCAATATAAATCATATGATCTTTAGTAGAATGTCAAAGACTAGCCTGGGATAGGAGTGTATAGGCCAGGAACCAAGGACTCTGAAAGCTTGGGAAAACCCCAATTATCTTTCAAGCGGAAATTCACACTATAAGAAAATCTACCTAGTTTAATGTTGACAAAGGATATGTAAGGCAAAAGATTGTCATAACGACGTATAGTGGTGTGGGAATGCCTAGGCAAACTCAAGTGAACTAGGCGAGAATATAGTTACCTTACTATGGATTTCAAGACACACTGGAAAAAAGGACATTAAATAGCAGATGAACTACCAAAGATGGGGACTAAAACACCCTTTTGGGGGTCAAAGCCGAAAAAAAGAGATCAGACCGCTGGAAAGATCTAGTAGACAATCAAATATTCTTCTGGATGACTACAAACTGTTGTAATCAAATGAATGATGAATGCATAAGTCAAAGTAAAACTGTACCAAGAGTTTTAACAGGGATCCTAACAAGACATTGTTGCCTGAATGGGCACCTGAAAAACCTCAAAATAGTGGAAGAAGAATGTAGATTCTGTGGCGTGCAAAAAGAAACCTCCATAATAGGTGGATAGAAGGGAGGGAGAGAGCGTTTGATAAAACAACCTTTCCAACAATTACCCAGCAACTCAACTTCAGGAATGTACCTCTGGTAGTAGGAGAATGGATACTCAAGATGCTCTCTAGTAGAGCAATAAGTATCAATGTTGAAGACATCACAGTAAGAGGACTGGTCATGAGGGGATGTCCACAAGGAGGAGTCTTATTACCCCTTCTGTGGAACATAGTCCTAGACACCTTGATTAATCACCTCAACAACAATGGATTCTACACAATTCCATACGCAGATGACATAGTTATCTTGCAGACTGGCAAATTTGTGAACACACTGTGCGATAGAGCGCAGGAAGGGCTTAAATTAATTGAAAAATGGTGTAAGGAACACTCACTGTCGATCAATCCCAGAAAGACTGAGTGAAATACCTTGGTATTACCCTCGACAGGAAACTAACATGGAACTCTCATCTACACAGCAGAGCAAAAAGAGCATATGGCCATGGTACGATTGCGCACGGCTGGTGTAAACCCCGAAGTAGGAGTGGGCCAATTGAGGTTAAGCGCTCACTGTGCTACCTCTGCTGCAGACAACCAACGATGCAATTGAACCCAGGTTTTTGTTTAACAAACCCTACAAAAATCAAATAAAACAGAACACAGAGCCAGATTCTGCAAATGCAATACTCATATATAAAGATGGTTCAAAAATGAAAGAAGGCTCAGGATGTGGAGTTTACTCGAGATAACTAAGCCTAAAGAATAAGTGGGGAATGGGAAACAATACCAGCGTGGTTAAAACAGAACTGGCTGGTATCTCAATTGCCACAAAAGAACTAACCAGAAGAGGAATTTCTGGCAAAAACGTAATAATAATCTGCACTGATAGTAAACAAGCCCTATTAGCCTTGAACAGACAACGTGTTATATCGAGGCTAGTACTAATGAGTGCCAGCAAGATTTAGCTGACGCCTCGGCAGATAACAATATTATCCTGAGGTGGGTTAAAGGGCACGACAGGAGTTAAGGAAATCGCATTGCTGATTCTTTAGCCAGGGAAGCCGCTGGACTAAAAATTGTAGGACCCAGTGACCCCTACGGCCTAACGACTTCGACAATTGCAGAACTAGCCAAACGTTACATCCGTGCTCAATCCCTTAAGAGATGGGATGGAATCAAAGGATGCAGTCTTGCCAGGATCACCCTGGGCGACCCTGGGAAGCTGGCGCCGAACAAATATTTGGCGATGACCATGAAAAATCTACGTTTAACAGTAGGATTTCTGACTGGTCACTGTCAACTAAGGAAACACCTCCATACTATGGGGCTAGTGGACACACCTCTATACAGGATGTGTGAACAGGAAGATGAAACTGTCAGGCATGTCTTATGCGAGTGTCCGGAGTTATCGTCAATAAGAGAGTGTGTGTTCGGAGAGTCTTGGCCTGCCGATATAAAGAAGATGTCTCCTAGTGACCTGTCCACCTTCCTGAGAAGGACAGGATGGACAATGACCTAGGAGGACAACTCCTCGGGAGGATGTACAGTGGGTCACATGTGGCCTAAGTGCTGTGAGCCTACACACTCACCCTTCCTGCTCTACAGATACAGGTAAATAGAAGTGGGACATTCCCCTAAGTTAAAGCCTGCAGATATCCTAAAATTCCTCCGGGAAATGGGACAAAAAGGAGCTAATAGTATCTGACACTTTCCTCGGGAACTAAGGAGAAGTAAGGGGGCACAATAGATCTTTTAGGTCTCAGTGAATGTCTCCCCAATATGTATACATACCTAGTATAATGTCAGTGTCAACTAAAAGTCTCTTAAAGCTTTTGGTGTAAATATGTTTGGTCAAACAGAGGTATTAAAACAGTCGTTAGTTAAACAACAAAGCATGTGAATATCTTGAAAATTTCATGCGAAAGACTTTTTCAATAGAAAACTTCACCTTATTATAACAAATAGTGGAAAAAATACGTTTCATGAAATCATCTGGTTAAAACTAAAGGTTAATATTATCAATGCAAAAAATCGTTAGGGTGAATTGGTGATAACACATTAAAATGGTTCTTACAAGATGTAAATAAAAATATTTTTTCAAATTCTAAGGTGGAGTTTACTCCAAAAAAAAAATAGGAAAACTGATAAGCTTATCTATGAATTTTTCAACAAAAAAACTTGGAATCAAAAAAATATTTTTATTTAAAATCCATAGATTTCTGCTAATTTAGGTAAAATCAGGTACAAAGATTATGACACATTTTAAATAACAGCTCATACATTTTTAGAAAATTTTAGTTCTCCAAATTAAACTGAATTATTCATATATAAGTACAAGAATATTAGTGTAATGAGGGCAAGTTTCTCGGAATGAGATAATCAACTATAAACTTATATAAACCTTTATTTGGCACCCTGAAACTAGCCTCAAAAAACCTACTTATTGTAGGGTGTCCACGACTACAGGTATTCCAAGGTCAAAGAATCGATTTTAACCGGAACCTCGAATGATACTCTAAATATTTAAACACTGCGTGAACTCTTCCCTCTCTCTCGATAATGGTTCAAGATTTTAAAAAAACGTTTAAACAAAAATTGTGGAGACTTTAATCATCTACAATATTTATAATATATACAAATAGCATAAAACTCATAGGAAACGAGATATTTGTAATAAATGTGTAAAAAATCGATTTTTTGATATTTTACCTTGGAACTTCTCGATAAATGGTCAGATTTTGACATTTGACGTATCGTTAGAAAGGTCTTAATCTTATAATTATAATAATAAACTACTACTCCATCTAAAATTTGGTATATAACACGAGTCTACCAAATTTCGTGTAGACTATCAATGCACTTTGTCTCAATTGTCTCTGTACCTGATTATCCTAGCATCTTTAAAGCCTACTAAAAAAAATCTACAAAAATAAAAATGCCACTTGATTTTCGTATCAATTAATTATACCTCTAATTAAAACCGTGGTCCAACAATAAATCAAATTTTCGCTTAATGCCTCTGCGGAAATATCAAGAGGCACTCGTTACTTCGTTCGTATCTAAAGGAGGTTTATCGGGAATAGGATTCGAAGAAGTTTCTAGAAGCTTTATCAACTTTTTATGAATATTTTTAGACGACAACACCTTCGGGCATTTTATCAAAGACCCCAAGCCACCACCAGTCTGTTTATTCGACATTTCTTGTAAAGCTTTGAACGCTTTCGAAGGAAATACTTCGTAACTTTCCTCATCTCTTTCCCAAGATTCATAATATTGTTTATAATCTTCGAAACTGTTACAGAATTCTTGAGGTGTATTTACAGCTGTGGAATATCCAGTACTAGATCTCATCGGTGACAGCAAACTGTTGTATTCTTCCAAAGGTGTTTCGGCTATTTCTTTATCTTCTTGTAGAATCTTCACAGCAGCTGCGTATAGTTTTTCTTTCGGTAGATTTTTAAAAGCTTGTCCTTTTTTGAGTTTTAACAAACTGTCGATTAATTCGTTAACTAATCTTTCGTTGATTTGGAAGTTATTGCTGGAATTATTTAATTGTAAACTTAGATTCGTTTCAGTTTCGTCTGCATCTTCATTATTACATTCGTCTTGTAATAATTTGAATAACCTTGAATGCGTCGCTGCTCTTTGATACTTAGTAAGTTTACGCAGTTCAGGAAATTCTTCTGTATCTGAAATATGTCTGCTCATATCTGAAGTTACGCCCGAATCGACTTCTTCTTCTTCTTCCTCGCTGTATTCTTCGGAAGATTTGACGCTACTTTTCGAAGAAGCCGTTTTACTTCTATTCAAATTTTCTTTACTTGGAGATTTCGTATTTAATTGTTTTCTTTTTGAATTGATACTGTCTCTCAAAGCTTGTATTCGATCTTTAATAGTTGGGATTTTAACGTTTGTATCGTCTGAAAGTTGCACGATATTTGAAGCTTCTTTTTCCGATGAAGAAGATTCAGTTTCTTCTGTATCAGATTCATTGCTATTATTTTCAATTTTTTTATCGAAATTTGGTTTGGAGCTCACACTGGAATTATACTTGATATAATTAGTAGAGCTTTTTACCATTTCGTTATCTTCCAGTTCACCGCATGATAACCTTTTACTTTTTTCATCGATTTCATTGTCATCGGAACAAATATTATTAGTTTCTTTATTGAAGTTCTCAAATGAAGTCCAAGTAAATCGCTTTTCCAAATCTTCGTTCGATTTTTCTTCCACAGATTTTGTTCTTCTAAATTTAATCGGTTGTGTTTCTTCCTTATTATTCATATCCCAAAAACCGCTTTCTTTTTTAATTTGCTCTAAAAGACCAACGAAATTATCGACTTTAACCAAACTTCCAGTTGATTCTGTTTTAATATCTTCCAATGAATCGTAAATACTTTTAGGTCTAGGTTTAATGTCTGCACTACTATCTTTAGACTTTACACGTCTTACTACTAAAAATTCTCTACTCTCTTCATTTGATTCATTTTTATCGTTTTCTATTTCAGTATTCACATTATTTTTCGTTCCTAAAATTATATCATCTTCTTTAATTGTATCTGTTTCACTAACAGCATTATCATTATTAATATCCTCTTCAACATTACTACTAAAAGTAATATTCCTAATCTTTGGTAAATCATCATCTTCTTTACCTATTATACCCCACCAATCTTCACTTCCATCACTATTATTACCATCATCATTTACTTCATCTACATCTTTACTTTGTTCGATAACTATATTGTTATCTTCTTCAATAACTATATTGTTGTTCTCTTCTTCAATAACTGTATTGTTGTTATCTTCTTCAATAGCTATATTGTTGTTATCTTCTCCAATAACTGTATTGTTATTCTCTTCTTCAATAACTATACTGTTGTTATCTTCTTCGATATCTTCCTCGGCATCACTTCTTTCTGCCAGGGTCATACTGTCACTCAAAGCACTGACTGTACGAAGTCTGGATTCAGCTCTTTCGCTTTCTTCCATAATAACACTCAATTGATGCGGGTAAGCATCTTCTTCGTAGTACATGGAGCTGGCGTCGTCTTCATTGGATGCGTCGGATAATTCTTCTACTTCAACTTTTGAAGTTTCTTCGTCGCTACTGTCCACATTTAATACATCCATATTCGTCGTAGATTTCATAGATTGCAACGGGTTTGCTTTTAAGTCATTACTATACTCGTCGTCTGTTTCTGTATCAGTTTCACAATCTGTCGTGGTTTCTGTTGTATCTTCAGTATCTCTATTATATGTAATAACTTCATTAATACATATAGTTGGAGTAGGTTTGTTTGTTGTCGGTTTTTGTGTAGTTTTAGCTGGATTTTCATCTAATGAAGAGTATCCATTCATGGTACTGTCTGTTTCGCTGGTAGAATATCGTGGAGGATACGGCGGATACATTGGTGGGTATCCATAATAGTAATGGTAGTAGTATGGATCGTAATACGGAAAACACTCTGCATTACTTTCGTCTGTAGTATCACCTTGCTCTGAAGGATAATATTGGTCGTAACAGTACCATGGAGGCGGTATAGATTTGGGGGTGTCTTTTAAACTATCGCTTGACTTGGAAGGGGGATAATATGGCGGTCCATAACCCCAGAATGATAATGGAGTATGTCGGCCAGGTGTTGCCGGGGAAGTGCTTCTAGAAGTACTACTTCTCGGAGATTTTTTATTAGTTTTATTGTCTTCGGGATTAGAATCGGAATAATAGTAACGATGGTAATCGTACCAATAGGGAGGATAAGGATAAGGGGGATAATACGGTGGGTATACCCATTCGTCGTGAGGGATATCTTCGTTTTGCTCTTCTACATTGGCTATAAAAAAATTTATAATTTGGAATTTAGTTTCGGTTCAACAAGTTGGCATTTATAAGAATGTGTCTATTGTAGTTGCGTACGCATGATTATGATTTTTCTAAATTATCGAATTTGGAAAAATATTTTTACATCATTTGAAAATTGACGAAACAAAACAAAAATTAATAACGGTATATTGGTCTTACCATAATCATTTGGAGCAGTCATGGCTTGTAAAATTTTAAATGATCTACTTGGAATTGAACTTCCTGTATATTTCTTCGGTTCGGGTACCACTTGTTCACTAGGATGCACATAGGGCCTTGGAGAATCTTCACCTGTTAATATAACAATATATTTTCAATAAAAAGGAACAAAATAAACTTTTAATTAAACTCCTGTACAGGGTATCGAAAACATTTTCAATTGAATTACAAATATACAGAGCTAGTTTTGAGTAGGAAGTAAAATTTGTGTGCCAGCTGTCAGTGGCTGCTAGTACATAATCGCTGTAGTGCTGCAGAGCACCCAAAAAATCTTCTAATTATAAGTGTAACTATTGTTAGAGGAAAGTCACCAAATATGGAATGCCTTCATTTCTCTAAGACTATAAGTATGAAACGCAACATTCGACCATCTTCTGTTTCACTCGGTCTACTAACTATCGCACCCACACCATCGAGTCAGTTGCGCGAATGCTTCACGTGTGGCAGGCGTGTTTTGTTTTGTTGTCGTGCACAAAATTTTAAATGTAAGTAATAAACGAGTATTACCAGCTGTTATGTTTGTTTACGTAAGTGTTATACTATTTAGTATATCGGTATTATGTTTATTTCACCATTTTGTGATCTTTTGTCATTAAAATATTGTGATTTTAACAAATATTTAGAAGAGTTTGAACTATGATAAAAATCCAAATATGGACAGTCGTCGGTGTCTAATTATGGAATATTAAATTAAATGCTTGATGTGTGGGCTCTGGGCACATTATGATTGTGCTGGTCCAGAGTTTGATACTTGGATCTGTGACTTTTGCAAGTAATTATGTAACTTTCATTCATCACAATATATTATATTTATTTAATTGATCTCAAAGATATTAATGTCCATTTTTGTTATCGTTATGTTGATTTATGCTTATATTCCATATATGGATACCTATTCCATATTTGGTTACTCATTTGTGATTTTGTTTTTTGTGTTAGATTTTAATTTGATAACTAATATATTTGATTAAAAGCTGTTAATTACTACATATAAAGGTATGACTGATAAGTAAAAACATTAAACTGATTTAATTTATATGAAGTTTTTTTTTATATCCCAAAAACAAAATGGTATTCCATATTTGGTGACTTTCCTCTAATAGTGATGACCCATATCTTTAATCCCTTTGAAGGAAAAAGCCGCCCAAATGGCGTGCATAAATTTTTTTTATAAATTCGAATATTGTGTAATAATGCTTTTCAAATGTAATTATAATATATTTTGTAAAGTGTTCACATTGTCATAGTTATAAAAAAACTGCGAGCGCAAGCCACATCCAGCAATCCAAGATTTCAACAGGGAAGGCGGAAAAAGGGCGATAAAATCGATGGGAGACAACCCCCTTACAAGGTAAACTTTGTTTCAAAAATTGCAGAACACCTTGAAATGTTTACCACGAGTCGCCACTGCCAGCTGTTTCCGAGATAATTATGAAGCGTTCCATACTAAAAACACAATCCGTATAAAAAAATATTACCTTCAATTTGAATTGGAATATTCCTAATTTGAGGTCCTTTTGGCTGAGGCGATTGGGGTCCACGAGAAACTGAAAAATATAAAGTAAAAAAAAATTGAAAAAAAATTAAATATAGGCAATTCTATTGATAAAAAATGTATCTGCTTCCCTTCACCATACATTAAGAATACCCTACACCATTTTTGAGAATATATAAAAGATATACCACTTTCGTCCAGTAATCTAAAAACTTTCGATGGGATGTGGCCTCCTCTATATCTTGGATTTTCTTCGTCTTGGAAATAAAGTTCTAAAAATTCATTTGATTAAATCCAACAATATAACCAATTTACACGATTTATAAAAAAAACATATTATGCGCTTTTGGCCAATTTTGCATCAACCAAAACTATCAGTGACTGTTATGAACTTGCGCTAACGAAAAGCAGGAACCTACAGATATTTATAACACGCGTTCTGACGTGTTTAGGCGTGTCAATGGCTTCTGACGACTCATCACAATAATATGTTATTATTTCAGAAGAAAATGTTGGGCCATAAAACAGTGTTTTCTTCTATGAGTCGGGTACAACAAAACCTCTATAACCTCACTTTTTTTTGTTATATAGTGGCGTGGAAAATTGAAATTATTAGATTTAAAAATGGATTTCGCCACCAGTAGAAGGAGTGTGAACTTCTCGGAAGAAGAAGTTGCTGCACTGACTGCATTTATATTTCTAAGAACCCTAGGCTCTCGGAGTGCCTCAACCATTTGAATAATGTTTTCCTCATCATCTGTTATGGAGTCATCAAAAATTTCAAATAAATCTCACTCATCCATGCCCACATTGAAAATATATATCGGATATGATATTATTTATATATATTATATCCATGTTTTTAACCTAACCTTAAATTTCTTCACATTTTAGCATTTTGCGCATGATAACCGCTAACTCGAGAGTTAACCCGAGCCAAATGGTGGGGCAGGGTTAACTCTAACCCCGCTTTATAAAACGCTGTATCACCCACCGGTCACAGGGTTAACTCTCGGGGCAGGTGTAACCCGAGCTTATAAAACCGGGCATTAGCACGAAAAGAAGAAAATATTTTAAAATTCATCATAGCTGTCATATAGTTGTTGTCACCCGTTTATAGATTGCTTCCTTTTGCCATTTGCTGCTGTTATTTGTGTTTTAATTAGGTACTGTAAGTGTTATCAAGTGTGATAATTCATAATATTATGATGGTTGGTGTGAAGTGTTCCTGGGTGTACAGACATTACATCAAAACGTTTGTTTTATTGAAAAATTAGGTCGATGTCATATGTTTCCTCAAGAAATTTTCTACTAATCTTAGTAATATTATTGAAAAATGTGTAAACAAATTATAACAAAAATAACATGAAAAACTAGAAAAAACTTGATCAAAAAGTTATGGGAAATACGTAATATCATCACTTTTAGGTATTAGGTACTTAGCGCGTGGTAAAATGTAAATTGCATTTAGGAATTCCTAAATTCGTTTTAGGTAGGTTACCTGACTTTAGGAAATGGTTAGTGAAATCAGGCATTAGTCATTCAAATAAACAAACTTCCATTAAAAAAAGCGCTATAAAATAGTTCTGAACCCATCCACTGCGATCGCTGAAATTCTTCTTCCCTTAGTCTGTTTTTAGGCATTCGCTGCCTTGCCTATTTCGACAACTCAATTGCAACTAGCTTCATGTGGATGGGTTTGACACCTCATTTTTTCATTCTAGGTAATCTTATTGGACTTTCACTTCTAGAGGTTAGACTGTTTTGTGATAATTATGAATGTACTCGTTATGTCATCAGTCATTTTTGGTTGAGCGCGAATTTTAAACTAATGGCACTTTTATTCAAATAATTTTATCTTGATAGGTTATTTCAAGCAACAAATATGTTAAAGACAATCTCCTGGCTATACAAAATTATGTTGCACAGGGTTTTGTTGAACTAATATCCCTGAATTCTCAAAATATTTGAATTTGTCCATTATTGACCAAAATTATTAACCACTAATAGAGCAATTCAACTTCTCAGTTGGCTAGAAGACGCAATAATTGTCAACTTCACGGCTAGTAGTGGAAAATAGTATATTGAGCAACAAGTGAGAAAAGTACTTTCCCACATGTTGCACACTATACTTTTTCTACAACTGCACCTATTTAAAGAATACAGGTAAAGTATTTTATCTCTAACCTGATAATTATACATTTTTTGTATGCCAATTCATACCTTTTTCCTGAAATTTCCGGCAACAAATCTAAAGTTACTTTTGCAGCTTTTCCTAATATCTCTGGCGGAGTATTATTAAAATCGTCACTATTGTCAGCATCCATATTACTTATATTATAAATAAGTACTTATATATCTCGTTAAACTAATATTCTCAATAGAAATTGGAATTTTTATCAAAACACAATTGAAACTACCTTTTACAAAATTTAAAAACTTTTAATATACTTAATCTGACAGTTTTATGACAACTCAGTGGTTATTTAAAGATGACAGTAGCATACTAAGTTTTTGTCGATTTTATTTGATTCTCCATTAAATGTATGTGGCGTGGGCAAAGTACCGTGAGAAATAACATTTCTCACAGTATGAGCAATATTTGGTTTTGAAATTAAGTATGCTATAAGAAATACATCACTTTTCATAGCAGTTGTAGAAAAAATATAGGTATCACCTTGTATCTTACCTTGTTTAAAAGTATTCGTAATATGTTGCTCGCCATCGTTAATTTTCATCCTCCTTATTTGATCAACTGGCTGTTGATAGTTCTGTGTGTACTTTGGAGAATGTTCCGTGATTGGTACGTTAACGAAATCGTCATCTCCGTCAGTATTAGTGAACTTTTGAAGAACTTTAAAAGAGTTCGATTGCGAGGGATTGCTTCCCCAGCTCTGCTGGCGGTTAAGAACCCTTAACAAATATTTAAAGATCAAACTTAATAGAATATAATAATTATATAATAATTACTTTTCATTTCCCCCTTTCGAAGATCCATCAGCTGGAACTACTCTTATACCTCCCTGATTATTCGGGTGTTTTTGTGGACCTCCTCCTGGATGTTGCAGCACCAATGGTTGAGTGACGTACACGATATTTGAGTTGCTTTCAACTTCTGGTTGAGGTTGATATGAAGAAGCTTGAGGGTTCGTACGGATATCTATACGAATTCCTATAGGCTGAAAATAAAAAATAGATTGCTCCGTTTACTGTTTTAAAAAAATAAAATAAATCTTACTTGGTTTTGGTTGACATCTTGTTTACCGTACGATGGTTGAGTGAATTGTTGATTGTATTTGGGCTGCTCGTATTGCTGCTGATGGTTATAAGACGGTAGCTCGTTAACTTGGGCCTGGGGCCACCTCTGTTGCGGTTGAGCAACAGGGGGAGATACCTTCTGTAAAAATATGACTTATAAATTAATTCCTGGAGATATTAAAACGTAAATGTAACGCCTTTTATGGCACAAAAATACATCACCAACAGTCGTTCCAGAATCTCAGATGACTATTGACAATTGTGTCCAAATAAATATGGAAAGGAAATAAGAGCAACACTGAATTCCTTACCCCCCAGAATAAGGAACTCTTGAGTGGATCTGGGTTTTCAAGGATTTACTGGTCCAGAACCAGCATTTGATATATCAAAAACTGTAGCATGGGGGAGTAGGTATATCGGAGGATTAAAAAAAAACATCGGACGTGCCTAAACAAAAACAGCAAATTCCAGGTCAAAAAACCCTAGGAGTCGTTGACCAACAAAATGTTAAGCTTAAATAAGAGTCAACAAAGAAAGTGATGGGGCCATTCAACGCAACCCAAGCTATGGAAGCAGGAATGAGCCGATTTGTCGATTGTGCATCGTATAGGTTAGGTTAGGAAAACAACATCATACACTCTTATTTACTGGATTTATAAATATCTGTTACTAAGCCCAAGTGAGGATTTCTCCTTGTAAAATTACTGTTAAGCCTGATAAGGTCAATTAGTACAGTTATCCTAGATATGAAGCTTAGGTACTTGGAACGTTCATTGGTAATGTTATCCATAAGGCCAGACTATCCTTGTGGACATGTCGCAGGATCTGTGGAAAATCTTGGGACTTGGGACCCAAACAAATCTATTGGATATATGTGATGATCGTTAGACCAATGATCACATATGGAGCTATTGCCTGGTGGCCAAAAGATTTACAGCGAACGGCCCAAGCAAAGCTCTCTGGTTTACAGAGACAGGCTTGTCTGGCAATTACGGGTATTATCAGCTCCACACCGTCAGCAGCCATGGAAATCCTTCTGGACCTACCTTCTCTCCATTTATTTTTGGAAAGAGAGTCTAGATCGACAACATACAGAATTGCGCATATTTTTAAATGCACAAATCAGGCTTATACAGAACGAAGCAGAATGCTGGTGGGCAATGAAAGTAACAGTATTCAGGGAATGACCTCTGACAATGCCCCCAACAATAAACTACGACCTGCCTTATACCGCCCTAATTCCAATTAGAGATGAATGGGTCCTCCGTAAGGATGAACTATTAAGAGCAGACAGCTGTTGGTACACAGATGGCTCAAAAACACCCTCAGGCTCAACCATACTCAAAGCTATCTAAAAAATAAGTGTATACTCACCCTAATTCCTTCAACGTTGTTAGGAACCTGGTTATCTTTTTTTGCCCAGGCAGGCACTTCCTCTTGGGCTTTTTTCGTTTGCCAAGGTCTAGGAGCTTCTCTAAGAGGAGGTGTCTGCAAATTTGGTGAGTCCACATTTCTTTCAGGGGGTGTAGGGGGTGAGACGATACGTTTCTGCTGTTGTTGATTTATCGGGGGTATATACAAAGACCCCAATTGTGCAGTGCTAGTTTTTACATCTTGCTTTCCGTTGCTTTGAGGTGTTATTGGTTGCCGATCGATGACTGGAGGTTGATACCTCGGCTGTTCAATCACAGGCTGTGAATATTGTTCTCTAATTGGTATGTTCTGTTTAACAGGTGATTGGTACTGCTGTTGCTCTACCAACGGCTGTTGTTGCGCCTGAGGTTGGTACTGTTGTTGGGGTTTGTATGTTTGTTGTGGTACAGGCGAGACTGGTACTCCTACAGGTTGAATTCTGGAAAAAACATTCATTTTAGTTACCAAATAGGTACCAATTTATAATTTTTTTCCTGAAAGAATCAAGATGCTGGCGTAGAAAATTCCCAATGAAATTAATCTTCACGTACCTTTGTTGCGCAGGCTGAAATTGCTGTTGGGCTTGCGCAGGAGGAGACCTACATTCATTAGTAGGCTTTCCAACGTCTTCAAACAATTGATCTACCAAACTTTTTCTTGGCTGAGGCCCTCCGGTTCTTCTCAAAAGTGACATCGGGTTTTCGGGAATAATCTTAGTCATATCCGGTCTCTCCAGAACCTGATTATCGGCGGTTTGAACTTTTTGAGTTGGTAAGGGACAATTTGGAGGAGGTGGTGGTGGAGGAATTCCTTTTTGAAAGGGAGGTGGGGGAGGAGGAATGCTTCCTCTAAGAGGAACTGAAGGTGGTGGACCTGAAGGAAACACTTGGACTTGTGGCTGAGGACGCATAGCTGCTAGGGTAGAAGGTGGAAGAGGACCTGTAACTTGAGAATGGGGTGATGGGTGATGAGGTAAGTCACCAACTCCTTGTAAGTGTGCATTTCTTTCGATTCGTCGCTGTAGTCTTGGAGAACGGGCTTCTGATAAGTCGATACCGCCAGGGGTATAAGTGAAGGGTTTTTTGTCCTTTGTCATCATTGCGTTCTGTACGCATGCTGGAGGATCCATTGTTTTTTCTTTTGTCTAAACCAAAAACTTTTTTTTTAAATTCAATTATGCTAATTTTTTCACTGGTGGATATTGGATTGTTAAGTTAGATACATTGGGGCTTTATTTACCTGATTCTTTAGCCTTTAGGTGAAATGTGGCCAACAATAGATGACTGTGGAGACCGTCCAATTCTCTGACCTGTACCAACAAACTGTGAAGGCTGCCTGTAACAATTAACGGAAATATGAGTACTTATATAATTTTTACATCTTATGGAAGAATAAGTCAAGTGTTAATGCCAACACGTGGACTATGATTTTTCTATTTCTATTTTACATTATTGACCGAGGATGGATATTTATAATTTTTAATAATGCTGGCATAATAATTTGGTGCTTTCTTTGACAATGTTTTAATTGCTTGGGTATTTTAAAAGCTATATCTGACTGTTTATATAATAAAATGTTTATTCGTTTGGGTTGAGCTCAACTAAATTGAATCTTTGTGCCATTTTCCATGTTATCTACTTCCATTCCTTAAGTTAAAATGTATCCAAACAATTGTTTATCCTCAGGGTGACTGTCAGTTGGTATTCTCGTTTTGCCGTAAAGGAAATCTGGCAACCCTTCATACGAATCGGATATTTATGTCTTAACTATGTGACATAGTCTATGTCTGATGGGTTTATTCTGAAAACGAACCAATTACTTCCGTTTAAAATACATCTCGTTCAGATAGTTGAGAACGTTTTTATCTTCATTTTCTGTAATCAAATGCTTGTTTAGCAGCGTAATTCTAAATTAACCTATTTGTAGAAGCCCACCAGCAACAATTTTTTTTCAATGAGGATTTCAAATTTTGATTTAATTTTTTTTCAAGGGATTGAAGTTTTAAATTCAGCATTATGCTGCTTAGGAGACTTCTGTGGGGAAATTAAAATACAGGAAGCCCCGTATATTACAACTGCTTTCAAAAATCAACTTTAAATGATACAAATCATAAAAAGAAAAGTATCTGTGAATTATAGAACATTTATATCATTGATCAAGTGTTATTATAATTATAATTAAGAATAGGTAATTATATTCTTCGCAATATATACTTTTCTCAATTATAACTTATATTAAATGGTAGGTACTAGAAAACATTTTCTCTAAAAGAGGGAAAACTAATCGGAAAATATAAATTCTTTCAATTTGATGTTTATCTCTTAGTGTTGTTCAAGTTAACGACCATGATTTTACGGGTAAGTGAAATTCTAATAATTCATAGTTTAAAATATTTTTCAAAAGCAAATTCACAACGTGTTCACAACATCCTATATATTTTAATCAAATATGACTTTTGACATCTCTTTTGATTCTCGAGATAAAGTTCATTGTAAGTTTTAAAATTGACTCACTGTATGAACCAATTCACAGAACTAATCGAAATTTTCTCAAACTAATTTTTACTTTTGAAAATAAACTCCTGAAATATTAAAAAGCATCCCATCTCGCATATATACACCTAGACACAGATTAATAATCTGTGACCTAGGTATAGCTCATCCATTATCAAAATCGTTTTCCACGTGACAAAGTGTCATTCGTTCGCTGCTGTCAATCTACTGTCAATTACTATGGTTTTGCCGCTTTATAAATATTGAAATTTCTAGGTCGTATGTT
Organism: Galerucella pusilla; assembly: GCA_910591695.1. Lineage (NCBI taxonomy): Eukaryota > Metazoa > Arthropoda > Insecta > Coleoptera > Chrysomelidae > Galerucella > Galerucella pusilla. The sequence continues at coordinate 16,432 of CAJUYI010000443.1, forward strand.
ATGAAAAAATATAAATATATATTTAAAGAGACATTTTGCAATTCATTTCAACCGAAATATAATGTGTTGGATAATTAAATATCAAGCTCAAACCAACGGCAGTCTCAGTTTAATTTTAATAAAATTTCATGTTGCCGCGTTTAAAATTGGTTCATCAGATAAAATTTTGACATTTCTCAGCTGGATTCCACAACTTTTGTTGCACTTAAGTTGAATGTAGTAACTGTTTGTTTGCAAAAAATAGCTAAAACCATTGTTAGACAATGCTAAAACTAACGTATAACCAAATAACAACTTCAGTTGAAATTTATTAGATACTCATACCATTTCAAGTGCTTGGCAATATAGTCCAGTTATGACAGATGTCATGGAAAACGGTTTTTATATACTGTACGAGCTATATTATGCAACTAGGTAGATCAAAACGTCAGATCACAGCGTAAGATCACTTTTCAACACGAGAGCTTATTTTCCCGACTCCGTACCTCCCACCACGTCAAATTTAGTAGTTGAGGTGCGCATGCGTCCAAGCAGCTTTAAACCTCCTATACGATGTGACTGAATATGAGCAGATTAGCACAGTTGGTAGGATACTGAGTTTACAGCTCAGAGGTCGTATGTTCGAAACCCGGTTTGGGCCTGGGTTTTTTGTTTTTTTTTTTTAGTTTTCTATTCCTTATTTTCTGATATTTTTATACAAAATAATACAGGTAGAAGGTCGAGTCATGAAATAACTCTTATCTTAATAATTTAACCACCAATATTTGGATTTCTATCTCTTATTTTCCGATATTTTTATACATAGTTACACTTTGATCAACCGGGTTTGGGCATGGGTTTTCTTGTTTTTTTTTTTAGTTTTCTATTTCTTATTTTCTGATATTTTTATACATAGTTACACTTTGATCAACCGGGTTGGGGCCTGGGTTTCCTTGTTTTTTTTAGTTTTCTATTTCTTATTTTCTGATATTTTATACATAGTTACACTTTGATCAACCGGGTTTGGGCCTGGGTTTTCTTGTTTTTTTTTAGTTTTCTATTTATTTTTCTCTGATATTTACATATTTACTTCAATATTGTTATGTTACTACTAAATTTGGCAACGTTGATACCGAGTCGTGAAAATAAGCTCTCGTCTTTTCAACTCGAAAAATATATTTGTAAAGTAAAATGATCCCAAATTTTTTTAATTTCAGGTGGTCATCACTCTGTTTGCATCAAACATTTATGCAATAGAATCTTACAAATTAAAACAAGACGATTTAGAACCAATGGTAGTAACATCTAAACCTTTACGTTTCGGTGACAACCTCGAAGAAGCCGTATCAGAATCTGCTGTAACTCCCCATTACGAAGACGTGTACAACTTCAAGCCATCGAAAGAACTATTACTTGTACCAGCTGGAGAGTACGAGCAAATGAAAAACTATCAATTATATCATGGAGACTTGGATTCCATTAGTACACATTCCGAATTGCATTCACACGTCGTAGAACCTCCGAAAAATATATATAAACATTTGTTGATGATGGATGTACAGCCTGAATCTAAAGAGTCGCTAGAAGATGTACGTGATGGAAAAGAAGAATTGGTTTACGGGAAACGGAAGCCTAAGGAGACATATTTTAACGAATTAAGTGATTCTAATTTGAATTTTGAAAACTTTAAAAAACAAAAGGAAAAAGAGCGGAATGTACTTTATGAAATTCAGTATCAAAATAGAGACAACGATTTTAAAAATAATCGACAAAGGTATAAACAAAAAGTGAATACTGATTATTTTTATGACGACGCTCAAAAATATCACGGGGCTAAGCCTAAATTTAAGAAAGGAGAAAATGTACGCGTGTATGAAAACAGCCCCAGTGATTTAAGCGCTCACTATATTGATCATATGTTGGAAGACAATTATTGGTATCAATATCAGAAAAGTCAACAAAAGAGACCTAAAAATAAACATAGACAAAGAAATATGTATCATAAAGATCGTCTCAAGAAAGAGACTGATAAAAAGCGGTTGAAACATCCGAACGGCAGTTATTGCAACGTCAGAAATTTAAATGAGTAGTAAAAACAGTTCAATTTTGTTTTATTAAATACTTTTTTCATATTATTTCGTAGACTTATTTATAATCATAGTTTATAACAAAATAAATGTTCCATAAAACTGATTCTTTGTATTAAATTTTTTGTTGCAGCCGCAATATTAATATCCTTATTATATCCTGAAAAATAAAATTTATTAGTGAATTGATAGTTTGGTTGCCTACTATGTAGGACCCAGTCTTAATATTGTTAACTCGCCAATACTCTGCTGATTATTAGTGATAATGATCAAATCACGAATACATGCCTGATTTCTGACTTGTCAATTTAAATAGTATATTATGCAATGAGCACAAAATGATGCCCATTTTGTTGCGAATTGCATACTATACTTTTTCTATGACAACATATCGTTCACGTTTAATACATGCATACATTGCAAAAACTTTGAAAGATATAAACTGATAATATTTCATTACTCCGATTCGCCGCTAATGGGCTTTCTATCAAAATTAAAATATATGTAAATATTTTTTCTTTATTGCTATTTCTAATAGGTACAGAGAAATAGAAGCCTATATAAATACCGTAGTCGTCCTGATTTTAGAGTGAGCCTAGACCCATCCTAGACCTAACACGAAATATTCCATTCCGCATTTGTTGCTTAACAACTTGCCTGGCAGCCGATGCGAAAATGAAATTCTGTACAAAATGTGCTTGTTTATGATTGAAGTAATGGTTATAAAATGAACATTTAACGAAGGTTGTCGTAGAAAATAGTATATTACAAACCGAGGTGGGAAGAGTTCCATTACTGTCGAGAGATTAGTTAGTTAGCTTTTATCTCGAGACAGGAATGAAACTTCCTACCGAGGTTTGTATTCTATTTTATTTACAACCATCATATCCCGATCAAATTTAATAAATCTTTGTTCCGTTCTGAACACACCTAAAATATTACATTTGACAACAACTGTCTCCAATATAAATAAATGTCAGATAAAGTCTGAAGAATATTAAGTTCGCGAATATTAAATTAAGAAAAATGTCCTCCGATGAATAATTGATGGATTGTACCCCTCCAGAAATAGGTATTGGGAAAAGTAGAATTCAATAGATGGCGCTCTGAAATGTTAACGTCATCTTTGCAACGAGTAAAGCAAAAATCAGCTGCCGTATAAGCCCTTTGATATTTAAGTGGTCTTATTTTGCTGTTTTAGTTATTTTCAGTGTGTGTTTTGTAAAACTTTTGCTTTTTCTTTGATTGTGCTTTAGTATTTTGTGTTGTTAAACTAAATTTTGACTCCTAATATTTTTATTTTTGGAGTAATAATAGGTATGGTTGATATTTGGAAAAGTACAACAAGCGTTCAATTAACTGTTTAGTTTTAGGTATAATTTCGTGTTTTTATTTAATTTTTGATATAATTATATCTACAAAAGTTGCAGGGAAGGTAGGTTTGTATTGAGTAATATTTTAAATCTTTAATACCGACTTATTTTCTCTTTGATCTGCAATTGAAACAGCTTTAAACTTGTCACTGACATAAAATTGAACAAATAAAGTACGAATTTACGGTAATTACGTTGCTTTGCATATAATACAAAAACAATACAAAACGAATTATTTGACTCTGTATTTGGCCGTACTTTTTTGGATAATTCATCCATATATGCAAGTAGTACATTTTCTGAAAATGAACTTTTGATATCTTTACCTTTCCTCCAGTTTAATTCTTCATATGTACGTTCATATCTGGCTCGTGATTTTGTAGGTAGGATTTTTAAGCATGTTATTTTTGCTGCTTCGACAATTTCTGGCGGAGTGCATTCACTATCGCTATTACTGTCGTCCTTATCCATAGTATTTTTAAATTTCTATCAAATATTGTACAGCTGTACGAAGATAATCAACAGATTATTTTAATATAATCACAGTGAAAAAACTTTTGACACTTTACATGAATTGTTCGACGCCTACTTTTTCAAAAAAATTATTAGCACGACGCTTAATTTGTTGCCTACCTGTAGGAGATTGAAAGTATTAACTAGCTATTTTAAGGATTCATTGTTCAAATAATTGAAAACGGATATTTATTGTTTTAATAACATGAAAGTCCAATAAATGTCGATATAAACACATTTTATTTTGGAGAATAAATAAACTGTTGTGTATATTTCCTTAGCGCTTATTAGTATCTTGGACAAGAACCATAAGCTACAACAGTGGGATGGCCGAGCGGTCTAGGCATCCGTGGGCTCGATTTTTGACAAGCAGTAGGGTGGTTCGAGTCCGGGCTCGGTATTTTTTTTTTTTAATTTTAAATGAAATAAATAGATTATATTATATTATTATATGGACAAATCAACTTAGGAAATAAGCATTTCACATATACATATTAATTTGCGGAGTAAAAAGACTAGCATTTCAACATTCAATTTGACAGCTTTTTTATCCGCACACGTACGGATAAGATTTTTTTCCGTACGCGTATGAATAAAGGTCACTTTCCATAGAACTAGTCAGTGCGATATATGTCACTTTCCTATGTGGTCGTAGGAAAACGAATTATTTGACTCGTTGCGACAGTTACAATTTTTTCCGCCAGAGGTTTCATTGAATTCTACTCCGTCCAATTATAATATTTAACAATGTGTTACATTTTTAAATATGTATTTATCTAAAAGAGATTAACGATCACATTATTTTAGAGGGTGGGAAGTGAGGGCGGGAAACAGAGGTGTGTAATATGACACTTTCTAACCTCAATACCGTTAGTAATGACAGCATTACATATAGGGTTGTGAATAAATATTATTTTATGTGCCTTTAATGAAAAATTCGTTTGTAAAATATTAATTTATTAAGATGTTTATTTTCATTAATGTGTTTGAGAATGCTTTTATTCATAATAGAATACAGTAAGTTAGCAATAATGTTAGTACCCACCTATGAAGTAAACTTCACTTTATTACTCTCAAAATAATAGGAGTTAGGTCTGAAATGTTATTACTTTCACTAACTCATTACTTTTTTCAGAAACATTCCATTGCATAAAATCAGTTTTATTTAGATTCCATTTTATAATGGATCTTGTACTGGTCGGTAAGTTTTTCTAATTTTCAAGTTATTACTTGGGTATAACCTCAGTCTAATTTTTTTCATTTGTCTCTTAATTATTTTATTGTTAAAAAACGCTTCAAAAAAAACCTTGTATATTGTGAATGATTCTATATTCTCACAATATATTTATCGATATTTATAGGAGCACGTAACATTTCGAAATTAATCATTAGTTTAAGAAAATTGTGGTTTTATTTCCTTGTTGATAAAAATCTTTTCAAAGAACGCACAATAAACTAAGAAACCGCACAGACAAGACCTGACAAAAGCACAAAGAAAGTTAACTTTTTTATTTAAATAGCTATTTAAATCAGTGACTCAGTCCATGGAGAGTGTGTGTACATAATATGCATAATAAAAAAATTAAGTCTGGTTCAGTTGGCTATTGCGAGATTTTGCTGCTGCCTACACACAAGTCTCGTGTAAACGATATCAGAGCAAATAGTTTTGCAAGAGTTTGTTTGAAATATGGCCCGAAAACATCGATTGGCACTCTAAAAAAATATACATCAAAGATTATACATATTTCGTAATTGGCTAAAAAGACAACAATTTTACCAATTCGCTGTGGTTTGAATATGATGAAGAGACTGTCTTAGCGATAATTTGAATAATTGTTGAACTGGAAGTTGAAAACCGAGTCATTTACTCGTTTATTTTTTCACGATGTTGAGTCAACAATTAAATTTAGCATTAATTATCATCTTATAATAACAAACAATTATATAATGTGATTCATCGTGTATAAGTGGGTTCAATTCTAAAGTGCATAAAAATAAGAGGTTATGTACAAGTGACGCATCTTAAAATAAACCGCAGACTGTACTCCAAGGATTCCTGGAAGAGTAACATTATGTCATTCAGTTAAATGGGTCGCTGTGTCGACTTAAATTTAAAACTGGAGTCACTTTTGGGGTTTATCCAACTAATTATATCATTTTTCCACCAGAAAACAAGTACCTAACGGTATCCTCCAGAGACGTAGGTATCAGGGAAATATTTAATTGAAACTAGATATGCTAAACAATGTATGGGGATCATAAATTATGAAATTTTAGAATACAGTGTGTGGTTTTTTATAGGAATAAGGCACAAAGGGTAATATTTATATTTCTCATTTATAAATTGCAGTTAAATATGAAAATACTTATATGTTAGTTATAGTGCGTATTAAAACCAAATAAACAACATATTGTGTAGATAGATGTTTTTTTTATCTCATAATCAAGTTATTGAAATCAAATTATCACGTGTATAATTAAACATATCAATAACTAAATGTTGTGTTCGGGCAAGTGTAAAATTAAACATAGACATACGTTGCAATTAAAGTTATTACGTCATAATATATTCAAACATACTTTATGTATACTGTGTGAGGCAGCACTTACAAAATTTGATCGGTATTTTGAAGACGAAATTGAGTAGGCTGTCAAATTATGTTTATGTATCCATCCACATGGAGCAGTCGCCTGGCAGGAAGAACCTAACTAGAATTGAAAGGATCTCTGTCCTAAGAATCATAGAAATAGAAAAGAATAAAGTGCATGGTGCACTGGAGTCATCCCTATACCTACAACCACTCGACCTGTATGTACAGAGCTTGGTAACAATAAGGGCTCAAATGGAAACCAGTCAACTTCGAATATGCGAAGGTAGAAAGATAGAGAATCTTGGTAAGCTCAAAGATGCAGCAGACTTCTTGATCGTCAGGAGAAACCTTGAGAAGAAGATAACTGCTCAGTTTTCAACAAAAGACTGGGATAAGTATTCAATATTGAAAGAAGACGACGGCTCTGTTACGAAGAAGAAGCAGCATAACAAATAGAGATTAGAAAAACCACATTAAGTTACCAGAATCTCAGGTGGTGAGGATGCACTAACAAGTTGAAAGAAAGC
>CAJUYI010000443.1:23601-49090 GCA_910591695.1 Galerucella pusilla
TTCGATACCAGATACCAAGACTGGCATTTTAAGAAAATTCACAATTATGGAAGATGGATACTGTGTAGAAAATATATGTCCATACGTCTGAATAATTTATCCAACGACAGATTCTTTTTGCGAACAAAAAATTACTTCACAACCTGGTGGAATCAACGCTTTATCGAAAGTTCCTTACAGCTGGTGTATTTTTGAATCTGGCAAACGCAGAATGCGGCATAAGAATCCCTACAATTTTGGAAAGAGATAATAGCGTGAAAGACTACAATTTTGAGTGCTCTACGTTAGGAGGCAAACACCAGCGGAATTTATTCGAAAATTTATGAAAATTATTACAGGCCGGTATGTTTTCGGAAGTAATTACACAAGTGCATCAAAATTGCCGATAATTTTTTATGAAAGCATGTTGTCTAATAACCGCATGAGTTTATTTTAATATTTTGGCGAAAGAGTCCGACTCCGAATGAGGAGGGCTCTTTTAACAAAATATGAAAATAACCGAATGCAGTTTTTACTGACAACTTGCTTAAATAATAAATTAAATATTTCTCGAGTAGAAGAAATAAAAATATTATATTTTTGGGCTTACTTGCGGTCACTTTTCCTTGAATAGAACTTAAAGAATCTTGTCCAAATCGGCGGCATCTTATTGCGATAAGATCCCGCTTCATATGGGATTTTTAATAAAGGAGGGTAATATTCGATTAAAGACATTATATTAAATCTCGGATAAATTTTATATTTCTGTCTTATCTTCCCCGATCTACGGAAATAAGTTGAATTTTTCATTAAAAATATCAAAAATCATTATTAAAATAACAAATAATGTGATTCATCTATTAGAATAATGCACGGTGTGTGTTTATGTTTACAATTTACGAAAAATTAAACAATATGACTAACATTTTTAACGTTCCTAAGTCATTAATGTTTCAAAGCGAAGTAATGTTGGGTCGTAGAAGTTTGTATAATTTAAAAAGTAAAAACTATTATCACTTTATAACGCTTTCTAATTTTTTTTTAACATAAAAGAAAATTAATTTATTGGAATTATGGAACATATTTTAATAAATTAAAAAAAAAGAATAGTTTGATTTATAATTTACATACATGAGTCAAATCATGTCATACGAACTAGCTGCACGCAATTAATTTATTGATTTATACATATTTATATGAATTATAATAAGGAATGTAAAGTACCAAGTGTCAAAAACGTTACTTTAGTCACGAGTGGAGCGAAGCGGAACGAGCGCCTTATGAATCGAATGACTGAAGATGTTTTTTTCTGAAAATTGTGAAAATCCGCAGTTTTCCATTCGTTATTTTGGTTTCTCATTTTTCCGATGCTGGAAACGTAATCAGCAGCCAAACTCGGACAAAACTCCTGTCTATCAATTTTGGTGAAAAAAATTGTTAAAGCATTTCTCTAGTTCTTCAATTTGTTTAATACTTGTTTTTGCGCGATCGATCTTTTTTGTTTATTTACAGCATCGGTTGTCAGGACGGTAGGTTGTGTTTACTGGTTTCTAAGTCTAACACGTCGGTAAATGATTCACTTACCGTGAATTACTTACCGACGTCTTAGCCCTACATACATTTGAGTGGTCCTAAATAATATATTACTTCATTCATTACACAAAAGGACCAAAAAATAAGAAGATCTGTATTTTTTGAATGAACAGAACAGAACAATATAAAAAGTACGAAAACAATTTCACCAAAATGCAAATTATATTTTAAACTGATCGAGAAGTATAAATGTCACTTTTGACATTTCGTTCATTTCGAAGAAATTTAAATTATTTTATTCGAAATTTATTTCAATAGGTACGATCGCGCAAAAAATGGTATAAGCATCTCGAACGTTAAGGGTAATACCGATCTCCAGCAAAATTGGAGGCTTCGCTACGCTCAGCCTCCAAACATTGCTGTCGACCGGTAAACAACCCTTACCGTTCTTAATACTCAATATACTATTATTTATAACTAATTACGAGCTAATTACCACACAACCAAACTTGTATTATCGAGCAATCAACAACTTTCTTAAAAATTTGCAGAAAGTTTCAAGTCTATTCTAGCATTTTCGAATTATTTTTCGATATCATAATAGTATATTAAGTATTAAGAACGATAAGAGTTATTACCCTTAATGTTCTAGATCTTCTAATTTCTAACAAAATAATTTAAAATTCTTCGAAATGAACGAAATGTCAAAAGTGACATTTATACTTCTCGATCAGTTTAAAATATAATTTGCATTTTGGTGAAATTGTTTTCATGCTATTTATTACTTTTTATATTGTTCTGTTCGGTTCTGTTCATTAAAAAAATATAGATCTAATTTTTTTTGTTCCTTTTGTGTAATGAATGAAGTATTATATTATTTAGGACCACTTAAATGTATGTAGGGCTAAGACGTCGGTAAGTAATTCACGGTAAGTGAATCATTTACCGACGTGTTAGACTTAGAAACCAGTAAACACAACCTACCGTCCTGACAGCCGATGCTGTAAATAAACAAAAAAGATCGATCGCGCAAAATAGTTATTTACGTAATTAGTGGGATATGGACATTATTATCGCACGCATGTGAAGTTTGCACATTTTTTTTCCCCACAGTCGCGAGTAAAATGACAAAGCGAAAAAGAATCCTTTTTTGCACTAGAGTGACTAGAGTATAAAGTAAAAATCCAGTAATATAATTAGTCTTTTACACACGACTGTAGAAAAAAGTATGTGTGCTTTTCGAGCTTAAAGTAAAATTGCTGCTTTAAAAAGATTCATTATTTGCGTTAATTTACGCTCTGAATACACAAATTAAAATAACAATTTGGTTTAAAGTACATACTCATATTAAATTATCAATAATTTAATTATCATAGTCTGTAATCAAGTCTATAATAGTTATTTACGTAATTAGTGGGATATGGACATTATTAACGCACGCATGTGAAGTTTGCAAGACGAGGCCGTAGGCCGAATCGTGTAATCACGTAAGTGCGTTAATAATTCCTATCACACGTGTTACGTACAAAATTTTATCTACAACTGTTTATTAGTATTATTAGCAGTACCTATAATATATAATTTTAAAAAAATTTCAATCCAACGTATTTTTAATAATATTGACTGCAAACATAAGGTACTGTGTATCATATTTTGTGACCATAGCAACAAAGACAAACAAGGCTGTGAAAAAAAAAATAAATTCGTTATGTCATCAAATTTTCTAAGTTGAATGAACAAAAATCTATAAAAATGAGTTCAAGCGAAGGAAATCTCCTTTCGGAAATTGAAAATACAGCTTCCAGTGTTATTTTAAATATTTAATTCTGGTATTAATATGTTTCTAGATTCTCATTACCGCACTAGTGCGGTAATGTAATCAAAAACGCACTAGTGCGGTAATATACGTCATTATGACACTAAAAATAGTGAAAATCGTACCCGTTACATGACAGTTGTAGATAAAAATATTTACTTCATTGATTTGATTATCAGCAAATTATAAGAGGATTTTAAAATAATGAGTTTTTGATAAGATCTCCTTGGTCACTCTGTATTTAATGTTTTTTTTTTAAATAAACATTCATCACTCATCGAGAAGAATCACTTTCAAATGTATTCCTATCAGCAATCTAGATTCATATTAAATTCCCTTGGAAGCAGGAAGTCGATTACGTTTAGGTGTTTCCAAATAGAGTACCTTTTGTTGACAAGAGTCAAGGCATTAATCATTGTCAAGGTAATGTCTTATCATTCTGTTAACGACATTTTCCGCATTCTAAATATTGAATTTTATTAACAAGAAAGATAAAGAAAGGTCAGAATCGCAAGAGTGATTCAAACTAAAAGATAATGGTTAAATGATTCGGGGTTTCTTTGTGCTTTTTTGGAGACTGTCTTCTGTGTGTCTGTCTTTATAAAAAATAGCTGCTTGATCATGAGATATCTACAGATGAGTAAAAATGAATGAAAGTAAAAAAAATTATGTATAATTGAATTAATTAATACGTCCGCCAATGTAAAATATAACTGATAATGGCTGTAATGATAATGAAAGCGTACTATTATTACAAAAACAAGTTTCGCTAAACAATTAAAATCATATGCGTATCATAGGTTGCATTTTAAAGGTAATAAACTAAGTTCTCGCAGAGTTTTATTCAAATTTCAAACCATCGTTGATCAGTAAATATTTTATATCCTTCGAGAAGGATCTCACTGGAGAGAAAAAGGTGAAGTTGACGCAAAAGTTTCGGAACAATTCGTCTACCTGAACTGAATATTTAAAGTTGATAAGTCAGTCGGAAGTTGGAAATAAAAGAATTAAGAAAATTTGTAAGAAATACATTTTCAAAAGAACAACAAGAAAGCCTTGTCGAGTTGGTTTCTGTTTTCAGCAATGAAGCACACATTTTTGGTTGGTATGGAATATTCAAACGTAGACAGATTAATCTTAGCGAAGATCTAAGAACAGGTCCACGAACAACGTCAGCCAACCAGAAAAACGTCGTTGCTGTACGCAAGTTCATCCAAGAAGATCGTCATGTCATATATCGTGAAATTGAAGCATCATTGGCCATTTCAAAGACCACATTTAAAAAAATTTTACATAATGAATTATATCTGTAAAAAATTATTTTTGCATTGGATACCGGCATCCAATGAAGGAAGAACAGAGATCAATTAAAGACAATTGAAACTCTAAGCCGGCTTTAACACAGAAAACTCTCTTGTTTAACTAAAGAATTAACCATGATATCTTAACCAATTTTTTTCTATTTCTTCTATTTCTTCTAATTTTCAAAATGCCCACAAATGTATCGTTAAATTTTTTTTAACCAAAAATATAATATACTGGTTGTCTCATTGATAAAACGAAAGACTGTTTATAATGAATATAAGCATCAGTTTCACATTGACATTTCAGAGCGTCATCTATCAAATTCTACTTTTGCCAATTGGACAGGAAAAGTGTCGTGGGACACTCTATATACATTTCTTATCATGCCTGTTTGAAATATTTCATAACAGTCGTAGAAAAAATGTAATTTCAAGGTAGTTATACATAACTATCGTTAGAACAGTAATTAAACTAAAAATATGTTTAAAATAAGGAATAAATAAACATCGAGCATAGATCGTGAATTGATATAACATTTAAATAATTAATGTTTGTTAAAAATTTATTAAAAACTTACATATCCTAAAATATTTGTTTATAAAATAAAACTTTGTATATCCTATTTTCCCCTATAAAACGACGGCTATGTAATAACAACAAAACAAAATAATATCGCATATATTATATTGATACACAACACTTTACCTATACCCCCCCACCTCCTCGAAGATGATATCATCCAAACACCGACTCCAGCAGTTTGGTTAAGTTTCGTGTAGTTGGTAAACCACTCCAGTGACTCGATCGAGACAGAAAAGAGTCGTTTAAGTTGCAATAAGAGTGTTTTTAAGTGTTTATTGTGTTTTTTAATTTTATTCAAAATGACTTCGGTTACCTTAACTGTCGAGAAAGACAAAAAACCTCAATATAAGGAGTACGTAAACTTTTTAGATAACTATCGAAGCGGGAAAAGAAACGATTGTGATTCAGCTTCGTCTTCGAGTTCGATTGTTAGTGACGTTTCGGATGCAAACGACATGCCGACAAAAAGTTTCAAAGAATATTTGCAGGATTATAACAATAAAAAATATCAACCGGTACAACCGACTTTTATAAAGAAGAACGACGAAGTTAAAAATGTAAAGACCGAGGTATTTATACAAATTAACAATGTATCGGAAAATGAGAAAAATCAAATTAAAATAACTTTACCGAAACCGAAAATGGATGATGTAGATGGCGAACAAGTTTTAAATAAAATAAAACGAAGTTCTAGTATAACGGAAAAAACAAAATTGTTTGAAGAAAAATGCGAAGACCCTTTCAAAATAAATAAAAGAAATTTCATCGAAAAATTTCCTAAAAACGGAGTAGCGGTGCCAAAAAAAACCAACGGACACAGGCAAAATCAAACTTTTATCGAAATAAGAAAACAAGAGCTACAAAACAACCCTATATCAAACGGCAGTGTTTCACCACCTCAATTACCTTCAAATAACATCAACTCGGAAATAATCCAACAAAATACTATTGTAATAAAACCCATCAGTAATACCGAAGAAAAAACTGACAATTCATCAAAAGAAAACATCATAAAACTAGAAGTGAACAACCATAATAGTGCAATACCTCCACCACCACCTCTACCACCGGTTAATCTACCTCCTAAACCAATTAGTAGCAGCCCCAAAACCACATCTAGTCTCAAACCCTCCAACGCTCAGTCCAAAACCATCCAAAAGATACCAAACGGATACTGCACCCTACCGAAAACGCCAAACATCAAAAATGAGACGGTGGAAAATTCAACTATAGATAAAAACGATCCTAGAGTTAAGAAATTGGTGTACGGTGCTCTAAGGGGGATGTATGGGGCCTATCACAACAAAGCTAATGATTATTTGGCTACGTTGCCCAAGAATAGGGTTAAGAAGGGAAATGGACTTGACAGCATCATTAATAGTATAGCGTAAGTTTCTTTTTTATTATTTTTTTTAGTATAAATGTTTAGATAGAATCACAAAATTAGTCATCAGGTCTATAAGTTATTTTTTTTTAATTATTTCAATAATAATGCATCATAGTACGAATCACCATCATTATTAACCGATGTATATGCTTTTGTTTTCATGTCATTGACACTATTAGTTAATTGCATCTTAAACGAGAGTTCTACAGTCGCGAGTAAAATGACAAAGCGAAAAAGAATCCTTTTTTGCACTAGAGTGACTGGAGTATAAAGTAAAAATCCATTAATATAATTAGTCATTTTACACACGACTGTAGAAAAAATTATGTGTGCTTTTCGAGCGTAAAGTAGTCATTCTTTCTCAAGCAGCAATCTGTTAATCTACACTCTAAACACACAAATTACTATAACAATTTGGTTTAAAATATATACTCATATTAAATTATCAATAATTTAATTATCATAGTCTGTAATCAAGTCTATAAAAAGTATTAACGACGCATGAGAATAATTTGAAGTCATTACTTTTACATATTTTTATTTATTTAATACAGGGTTTTAAAGAACTATCGCACTAAAGCGTTATCTTTGAAACTGTTACGATAAATAAGATTGTGATCTGCATTTTTTAAAGTTTATGTAAAATTTTTTACTTTAGCGATAAATGTTGATAATAAAACGAAACATTAACGGCTCAAAACACTCTCCTGTACTACCATGTTCGATGCATTCCCCACACACTGATGTTTTTTTTTGTCGGAAAGAGTCGGAAATAAATTTCTTGAAAGGGACTATAACAATACGTTAAAATAATTCAAATGAGTTATCAGTGCATTAACATCGTTCACCACTACTTATTTTATTTAATCTTTAATTCGCAATCTTTTGAATCACATTTCCTTACAGTTTTAACCCAACTCGGTTTATTAACAATGCCTTTATTTGTTTAAATATTAATAGAAATTACCTCGGAGGAAAACATCACCGCGGTTAAATATTATTCTATTGTATTATTTTGACATGCACATCGCGAAAAGTCTATTAGAGCCATACGATTTACACAAGTACAAGGAAAATATGAGCGAAACTACTTGAAAAAGAGAGAAGAATGATTGTTCTCAGTCAGCGTTGGGAATGTGTTCAGTTCCAGCTACCAATCTGATATGAAAGCAGCGTTGCCAGTTTAAAATGTTTGGTACTTTCTAAGGAATAATTATCTTATTTTGGTAATATTATTGACATTTGTGAAAAATAAGTGAGATCAACACATATAAGAATATATTATGCGCGATCGTAATTTAAATATCTTCGAAATGAACGAAATGTCAAAAGTGACATTTATACTTCTCGATCAGTTCAAAATATAATTTATGTCATACTAGTTCATTATTGTGTTTTTATTGCTTAGTTACCAACTATATAATGTCGTGCGGGCATAAATTTCACTTTATGGCCCACGCGGGCATAAAGAGAAATAATTTTATATTTAACTTATTTAATAACCATGTCGTAAGCTTCTTCAGACTTTTTTGGCAACAGATTTACAGTTGCTTTTTTTGCTTTTTCAATAATTTCGTCAGGAATTCCAAAATCTTCGTTCATTTTGACTTCTAACTTTGACACTATGAAAATTATTGTGATTTTATGACATTTACGTTTGTCAACATTCACCTATTAATTCAAACCGGATTTTTTAAAACACTGATTTGTATTGAGATTGGATTGCAATAACGAACTAGTATGACATAAAAGTTTGTATGTACCACTGGCATAAACAGAAGTGTATACCCTCGGGCGACTCACAAACCCTCTTGCCAGAGGCCCTCGGGTACGTAAGACATCGCCCTCAGTGCATAAACATCTATTTATACCCTTGGTACATAAATAACTATTGAATTATTACTTTTTATATTGTTCTGTTCTTCTGTTCATTAAAAAAGTATAAAACTTCTTATTTTTTCTGTTTCCTTTGTATAATGAATAAAGTAATATATTATTTAGGACCACTTAAATGTATGTAGGGCTAAGACGTCGGTAAGTAAATCACTTACCGACGTGTTAAACTTAGAAACCAGTAAACACAACCTACCGTCCTGACAACCGATGCTGTAAATAAACAAAAAAGATAGATCGCACAAAAAATAATATAGTGCAAGAAAATAAATGGACCAATTAGAATCGGCAATAAATAAAATTTATACACTGCTTTCGATTTAACAATTATTTAACATTGTTGCCGACAAAAATTGGGAATCACTTTTACAGATGAATACATCTGGCAACAGCTGACTGCGCACAATTATTCTTCTCTCTCTTTCAAGTGTTTTTCTCATATTTTCCTTGTCCCACTTGTGTAAATCGCATGGCTCGAATAGACTTTTCGCAATGTGTATATAAGTTGGTGCAAAGTATACTAATGTCACTTTTATGCACACACTGTCATTATTTGTTAATGTACGAACAATTGCCTACTTTGCGAATGAAAATTCGAGCTGAAGAGTATTACTTGAATTCTTGAATAGATTGGTAGACTCCGTTTTACAAACTGTCTTGCGCAGAAGCCAAAATCGGTCTTGTTTATGTATGTCGCCTCGTAACGACCGTTTCATACCATTAACGTTACAAACGATGTTTCATGCTACTGATTTGAAGTCGAATGTCAATTTTACAATATTTAATTTACAATAAATTTACAAATGGCAAAACTCTCGTCGCCCATAACAACCGATAGGTACTACAAACACAATTGTATTGACAGTGACAGATATAAAAGTTTGAATTGACATATTTTAACTGACAGATTTTAAAAGCTTTTATGAATTCTACTTCATATTTGTTTTTAATAGTAACAATTAATTGATTGCAGAAAAATGTTGTATGTATTACGAGCAAAAACGTGACATTACTGATTTCGAATAATTACCATTACTCTCAAGCAATAATGTATCACTTTTCGCTCTTAAGGGGAATCTACCAAATTCGACCTTGCACAATTATGCTTTGTATATATTTTTGTTTCCCTACGTCCTCACGTTTAAGTTCACATAACGAAAATTTTATTAGAAATATGAAAGCTCCGCAACATGTAGGTAGCCAAGCGGTCCAAGCGGATTTTGGTTCACGTACTACTCTATAAGCTCCGTCAGTACTGAACTGGGAGACCGCCGAGACCGGCGAGCGTTGTATCAACAATGGAACGGCACGCGACTACCGAAGCAGAGAGACAATGTCAGTCATAGAAGGATAGAAAAGCGAGAGATGGATTTTTATCCGATATTTTAGTGGTAGCAGCCAAATTTCAATAAGGAATTGTACTGTCATAAGTAATTTGAGGATTCTGAGATTTTTATATAGTATTCATAAAGCTTCAAATTAGACTTCTTATCAAGTAGTTTTTCCATTTAATTCTTTACAAGCGCTCAAACTTTGCTTAATATGTGTAATTACCTCATGATTCGTATTTTTTTCAACAAAATTTGGTTAGCATTTCAAAGTTTTTATTCGATGAGAACTCTAAGTTCAACATTAATCTACATGATATATTTTTTTCTTAATTTTCAATACATCCATTACCTCAAAATTCTTTGCCAAAAATACTTCGATATTTTGTCAAATCGCTGCCGATAGATTCCCCTTAATACATGAATAACTATTTTTATTGGATTTTTAAATATACTGAAGTGCAAAAAAAATGTTCACTAATTTCGATCTTGAGTATTATCTTTTTTATTTTCTATCCGAAGTTGATTATTTTTCTGGAAAACTTAATAGACCGGTAGCCCATGTAGGCTTTATTCGAGTTTAATGTGAGAAACAAGTAGAATAAGCCTATTGGCCAATACCCAAATTTGATAATCGAAGCTACATGGGACATTGCAAATCATATTTGGATAAGGTAGAAAATAAAAAAGTAATTATAATCAGTGAACATTGTAAGTTGGCTATTGTTCTGCACATGACAGTATAATTTATTATCAGATGACTCATTATATCTAGATGTCTAATAGGAAATAAACAATTATCTATAAGTACAGAGTTGGTCAGTTTTATATATAGAATAATTAATAAAGATAAATATTTATTTTAACCATTTATCAATTTGTAATGTTATATAAAATTAATTAATAGAAATTAGAAAAAAACTTTCACAAAGGCAATGTATATAATTAAAAAAGATTTTCTGTTCTTCCTTATTACACAGAATATATGTACATATAATACAATGTTTGATGAATACGAACCTTTGCAGCATTTAACAAGAAATATGAATTGTATTTTTTTTAACGTCGTTAGATGTAATAACAATAAATTCCAGCTAAAATCCACTACGACAAAAAAAATATACACGAATTGCAAATTATTCAAATTCCATTTATTTAAAACAATAGACGATATAGGCCAATCAAATTAGAATTTGTCGTATAATTAATCTCAAATAAAATGGAAATCGCTTTAATATTTTTATTTGGTCCTAAATGCGCGTAATCTAACTTTGCACTATTCCAGGATGCGAGCCTATAAAGTCAATAAGCTATTTTTTTCAGTTTTTATTTGAAGCTCGAAATCGGAGTACCGGACAGAAAATATCACCACTTTAAATTTGGTACAATCTGCCATGCGTTTTTACCTCCCTATATCCTCAGAACACGTGTTGAAGATTACAGCTGGTGTTGGATCATGGTGGGGAGCAGGCCAAGGTCCTTCTTCCAACCCTAGTTAAGAGGATCATTTGGTCTATCGTTTGATCAGAATATGTTGGGCGACGACTATATTTCTTGGGGTTAGAGGTATATATTAAAATTTGGATCCATGGAGAATTTTGAGAATATCTTGTAGGATTTTGACCAAGGAAGTCATCTCATCGGCCTTAAGTGAATAGGGAGCCTCCAGGAAGAATTGACCTTCTAAGAAGTCATCAGGATCTGCTTCTGCATGGTGGAAAATCGAAACAGTATATTGTAAAGCTAACAACCTTGATAACCTTCAGCGTCCTTTGTCGACAGTTTGCAAGAGTGGTATCATGCCCACCAATTACATGCAGGAATAGAAGGTTTGACAGCAGAAGATATGTTCCAGATATTATGAGTTAAACGGTGTTGCCAATGAGGATCTCAGCTTCTTCAAACCATTGCTGCGGCTCTCAAAAATTATGCTCACCTCCAGTGGTTTTTAGCTACAAGCAAAAATTTAGGACTAAACATTTTTTCGTCTTTTTTGACTGTCAAAGGTTATGCTTATTCCTG
The DNA here is from genome assembly GCA_910591695.1 of Galerucella pusilla. NCBI lineage: Eukaryota > Metazoa > Arthropoda > Insecta > Coleoptera > Chrysomelidae > Galerucella > Galerucella pusilla. The sequence continues at coordinate 35,447 of CAJUYI010000443.1, forward strand.
TGGTGGTGCAAAATCATATTACTGGCATTTATGATCAACAAAAGGTATTAAAATAATTTTCAGCTGACTAGAAATTACTTCCTGAAATTTTCAACTTGATATTTTTTTCTAAAAATTGAAACTGTCACTTATTTGTACCTCCTCAACTGGTTTTCCCCAAAAATCAGCTGAAAAATGAGATTAGATATTGTTACCGATGTTAAATTAAGATTTGCATTTATAGTTCTCTAAATCTGTCTCATTTCAACCATAGTCAGTGTTAATTTTTGTGATTCTTGATAATCATTTTTAGCAAAAATTTTTGGTGTAAATAAAAAATGTTTAAACTTTCCTCTTTTTTTTAGTGCACAAGGTGGTCTTGAAAAACTAAGCGGCAGGGCGAATCCAAAGAGTGAGACTGAACAAATTTAAGCGATTTATTTTATTTTTCGACCGCCTATTTTCTGTGAAAATTATTTTTTTAAATGTATAGATACACATATCTAATTTGTATATGTTGTGCAAATGCTTTTTATCTGTAGATAAGTGATAATAGTGGTTTTAATATCTATTTTTAATATTATTTAATATGGCACCAGTTAAATATATTGGTTATTAAATAAAAATGGATTTTATTTATTGTAATTGTTATTTTACATCCCAAAATTATAACAAAATAATATTACATATTTTGTAAATTTGCCTTATAAGAGTTATTAAATTTTTTCAAATTGACATCCAGGCATATGTTCGCGACTTGATATTTCGTTTTCGCAGTATTGGAACTTTTTCCTACGTAGTAGGCAACCAAGCTTACAAACCAAATTTAAAATAACTTATATTTTATTTTCTATATATTTTCAAGCATTCTTTTGGGAGAAAGTGGTATTATAATTATGATCTTTCGTGGAAAAATAATTGAATGCATCAAGTAGGTATAATAAACACAGTTATTTTTAAGAGCACCTATGTGTGTAATTATATGCTTGGTATTTACTTATCAAAACCAGCCTTTTTTATTATATTTCATCTCAACTTTAATAAAACTAACTAAAATATCAAAATATATTTATCCAGTCAAATACCGACCTGCTACTTATTAATTTACACACGATTTAGGAAGTAAGGTCAATCCAAAGTCATTGCTGAAGGTCCATCTGCCAATGTCATGTAGTAAAACAGTAAAAAGCTTCTTTATAAGGTATACGACAATTCATTTTATTGCACATTTAATTTTCTCATTTTATGGCGCCACAAAATTTAATTGAGTCGAACAAAACACTTTTGGTGAAGGAGGTATTGATCAAGGAATTATATAAAACTTCCATCCACTTCCAGATGTTTTGTATATTTGACTTAAAGACTACGGTTAAGTTAGGTTAAGGTTGAGCTGGTAAGCTATTGAGTGACTTATATTGGCTAGCAAGGTGACCACGCAGGCAACTCCTCGGTCGAAGCCGCAATTAGGGATTCCAATCTTCGGTCTTTAGAAGATTCCCCCACATTTAAAAAACATAAGTAAAGTTAGGTTATCTTATGAGCATACCTAACCTATCCTAAGTATGTCCCTTTCTCGGCACCTGTTTTGAACCAGTTTTGAGATACATTTATACTTCTGCATATTTACCACACCCTATATTATATTGGTAAACAATGGGAGCAGAAACTTAATGATTATTTGCAGTCACGTAGCTATAGCTTTTTCATGGGGGGGGGGGGTTTGGTTTTTTTCATCTGATAGGTTTAGAAGTGGAAAGCTTTATTAAGGCAAAAAAAATCGAGTGCCACTACCTAAAGCAATTTTTCAAGTTCAAGAAATAATGTTAAGTTTTTTTTTAATTCTTTGTTTAACTTGGCTACATCTAAAAGTATTTTTAAGCATCGTTTTTCGTTTCGCTCCCTTCTGCTGAAAGGGTTATAACCATGTATATATAAATATATTTTTAAAGGAGCCGTCTCTTCGCCGGCACCACCTCAGCCTCTTGGGCGTATTGTGGATTCTCCTAATGTTCTGACTACAGCCTATTCAGCCAATCCGTTCCCTGTATTAGCTCATACAGGTTCTTTACTGGTTGGTTGTAGTCTTCTGGAGTCATTTGGGGTCTTCCATATAGTTTTTGCCTCCTGTGGTCCAGCGTCTCACAGTTGCATAATATGTGCAGAGCTGTTTCGGTGTCCTTTTTGCATCTCCTGTATGTGAGGTCTCCGTTATACAGTCCTATTTTGTTCAGGTGCTCCTTTGTGGAAAAGTCTCCCGTAAGAAGCCCCGTTATGGTGCGTAGTTTGTTCCTGCTCATTGAGAGCAGTTCTTTTGCTACTTTTTCTGATGGTTCTTTTATACATTTCTTCCCATGTGTTTGCCTGGGCGTATACTTCCAGAGTTTTATGGATTGTTCTTTTACCCACCCTTTTAACTATGACCTAGTAGAGCATCTGGGGATGCCCACAGATGGTTCGGGTCCGTTCATCAGTGTTGACAATCCTGCTCTTGCAAGTTCGTCAGCTTGTTAATTGCCAGCGATTCCTTTGTGACCTGGTACCCACTCCAGTGTTACACTGTTCCGAGTCGCCAGTCTTCTAAGTTCTTCCGGTCAGGTAAAATCAACTGAATTCCTGAAATTGTGGGGCTTAAAACGAGCTTCAATTTCGTTGACTACATGTTCGATAAATGGGTAAAATATGTTCCGCCGATAGTAAACTTCAGCTGTGTCCCCTGGTACATTACTGCGGTTGATTTGTCTTCCAGTTACTCTTGAAACACTTATATCAACTGAACTTAACTTTTTTCACACTTGGAAAGCGCAACTACTATGTTCTTAGAAATTCAGTTTCTTAAAGCTTCAGATCCAATATTGATGAAAAATATATTATTTGTATTTCGTAATTCGTATTAAATGTAATTCAAATATTGCGGCAGTATGCTAATAAAAAATTATTGTATTTTCTTTGGGGAGGGGGTTTGAACCCCCAAAACCCCCCCTTATATACGTCCCTGATTATTTGATATGCCCCACAGGAGCTTCAATGCGAATTAGGAGTATGTAGGTATGTTATTCATGACCCACCCAGTATATGGAAGTTGACAGGAGCAGTGCTGCATTTAAAAAGTTCTTTCTCGGGAAATTTATAGTATATCAAGTATTAAGAACGGTAAGGGTTGTTTACCGGTCGACAGCAATGTTTGGAGGCTGAGCGTAGCGAAGCCTCCAATTTTGCTGGAGACCGGTATTACCCTTAACGTTCGAGATGCTTATACCATTTTTTGCGCGATCATATTGAAATAAATTTCGAATAAAATAATTTAAATTTCTTCGAAATTAATGAAATGTCGAAAGTGACATTTATACTTCTCGATCAGTTTAAAATATAATTTGCATTCTGGTGAAATTGTTTTTATGCTATTCATTATTTTTCATATTGCTCTGTTCGGTTCTGCTCATTAAAAAAATATAATTCTTTTTTTTTTTGTTCCTTTTGTGTAATGAATGAAGTAATATATTATTTAGGACCACTTAAATGTATGTAGGGCTGAGACGTCGGTAAGTAATTTACTTACTGACGTCTGAACGGTAAGTAAATCACTTACCGACGTGTTGGACTTAGAAACCAGTAAACACAACCTACCATCCTGACAACCGATGCTGTAAATAATAGTGTAAATAAACAAAAAATATCGATCGCGCAAAAAATGTTTTTAATGCTCTTATCTACAAAGAATATGAAATAAAAAATATATGTCTCATTTGATTGAAAAAAAGCCTAGATCATACATTACAGTAGCTCTAATTAAAGATCAATGAGCTGATTTGAGATAACTGTTATCAAACAGTTACTAATCTATTTATCCATCATTGTCGACCACTCATCAACTATTTTTTTTACTGATGATGAACAAATATCAATCTAGCGGATGACAAAATATTCAGACTATCGTTTTCTTGAAATCGTATCCTGCGTAATGAGAAATTTCTAATCGATGATTCACAAGATACGATGACTCATTGTAATCATCAATAATTCTAAAACGAAGAGCATCATATTATGAATGATCGCTCGAAGTAGAAAAATCAGGACCGGCTTTTTGTTTATAGAGGATATTTAATAAAATAAAAAATCTATATTATTAATATAAGTATACTTTAATATTATAAAGATGAAAGGTTAGTGTGTGTTTGTAATTTAAAAAATATTTGACCAATTTCAAAAAAACACTAAAAGTAGTCCAATGGCGTCAGATCAGGAGATCGTGTTGGCCATTGTATCGATTCGCTCCTCCCTATTCACCGATTTGGAAAAATTTGTTTCAGGACATTGATGTGGTAATAGGGCATATCGTACTGGCAAGAACTTGTGGTTTAGCCGGACCAGGATATAAGTTTGTCAAAGATGGCACGACATTTAAAAATACAAATCGACCAAGCGTCCAAGCGTTTTCCCCAGCACGCCTTCATTTATTGGTGTTCCATACTGAATACTATTTTTTCCACTACTATAATAAAACATTTAATAATTTTCACAATGATATATATTCCCGGTGCCTCCAAAATTACAGGATCCTTTGCAACTGCAGGCTCATAGTTACGCCACTGGATAGTAATGAGAAATTTGCACTTATAGTACTAGTAGTGGGAAATAGTATATTATACACCAAGGTGGTTGAGACAGAGCGGAATAAGGTGCGCTTATAAATGGCTTATAATTATGTCTTCAACACCATGGTGTATATACAATTTATTGTTTCCACTACTAGCCAAATTTAAGACAAACATTTAAAATAATTCACAAACGCACCACGAGAAGCGTTTACTCCGTCGTCTGACTGACAAGTAAACTGTCAGTTTTCGATATATTATGAACGTACTCGTTATGTCATCAGTCATTTTTGGTTGAGCGCGAATTGCAAACTAATGGCATTTTCATTCAAATAAATTTATCTTGATGGGTAATTTCAAGCAGCAAATATGTTAAAGACAATTTCCTGGGTATACAAAATTATGTTGCCCTGAATTTTCAAAATATGTGAATTTGTCCATTATTGACCTATAGGTTAATTATAGAAAAAATTATTAACCACTAATAGAGAAATTCAACTTCTCAGTTGGCTAGAAGAAGCAATAATTGTCAACTTCACGCTTGGAGTGTGCCGCGATAGCTATTGAAGACTTTATATTTGCCCCCGGGAGCAGCTATATTTATTATACCACCGGCTAAAAATGTTGTAACTTTAAAACACGTTAATAATATCAGACAGAAAATTGAAAATTTTGTCGGTATCGTTTGCATAACTTTTCCTAAGTCATGAATTTCCGCATAAAGAATGCTTTTGAATTTTCTCAAGCATTAGGAGTATTGGCCCGTACAGTGTACACTCCTATCCAAGTTCCTTCTATTGCTTTTGAGCATTACCATTGAATGGCACTCCTTCCAAGTCTGGTAATGGTATTTGGATCCCATTTCTTCTTGTTTTTATATTGCTGGATCATGTTCATGTAAATTTCTCTTCAAATTACTAGGATCGGGACTTTTGCTTAGAAGTATAAAAATACTAAAAGTAAATAATAATACCATCTGTAAATTTTAACAAAAAATTCTTGTAAGGATGATTCATATTTAATTGTGATCGATTCTGTCCTGCGCGAAAGACAAAGTAGCATAAAGTTGCTAAATTGAAGTGTATTTTGCTTGCTTGTAAAAGTTGACTCACTGATAAACAGACTTGTCGAAAGGTCTTGATAATTTAACCTAATTATATACTATTAGGTAACTGTTATGTAAAATGTTCAGATAATAGTTAGTCATTTGCAATTGATTGTATCTCATTTTATACTTAATTGTTTCAACAACAAGGAATAGGTGTCTAATTTACCGAGTCTTAAATACTAATACATAGTAAATTAACTGTAAACATGTATGAATTTGTCCTTGTTTTATGCGAGTTCCGTTCCATTGAATTTGGCAAAATCGATAATATCGATAATCATATAGCGATCCAGTCAGAATTAATCCGAAAATAATGGTAGCCACTAAAAGTAAATTGAATTTTGTTAAGGAGGGTGTGTCAAATCCGATAATACAATTTTGGAAGTTTGGACCTTAGAAGGGGGTGCGGAAGCGCCCCCCAGCGGTAGGACAAAATGGTACCAAACCTACCTATTGAAAAAATTGACGGTTTCAGAAACGGAAAGTTTTTTTTCATTTTTCCATGAGATGCACCCCTTCCAAGATATTGGACGTGGAAAATTCTGATTTTTTCCCAGAAAATCCTTATTTTTAAGCGATTTCCTTAAATTTGCGAAAAATCTGTTTTTGCTTATGAAAATTATATATGCAATCGACTGCCGTTGAGATGCGTTTCTTTTTGTACGTTTGCTGCCATTCGAGAAATGGCCATTAAAAATAGGCAATTTACTGAATAGCTTACACAGGTAAGATCGGAAGTATCATTGTCCAGACACTGGACAGGTTCCACAGCAGCGGGGATAGTACTCCTCCATGCGGACAACCCCTGGTTGCACGTACTGCCATTGTCTCCTCTTTCAGAGTGGTTTCTATGAGCCTACTTCTGAGCATGCAGTCTATCCACCTGCAGCTCGTGGCATCGATCCCAGAATTCCTCGTCGCCTTAGCTATGGATTCATAGGAGGTGTTGTAAAAAGCTCCTTCTATATCAAGAAAGGCTGCGAGCAGTACCTCTTTGTTTTCCAGCACGTATTCAGCCTTTTTATAAGTTGATGTAATGCTCTTTCAGTTGATTTTCCCTCTCTGTATGCATATTGATCTCGGTGTATTGGTCTTGTGGTCAGTATACCGTCTCTGATATGTATGTCGAGAAGTTTCTCAAGAGTCTTCAGCAAAAATGACTGATTGTTCTCAGAGCTTTAGCCGTGTCCTGTCCAGATTTTCCAGGTTTTGGTATAAATGTAGCTCTGATGCGTTGCCAGGTTCTTGGAATATGCCCTAGAGCTAGGCTAGCTCTGAGCAATTCACTTACCTTGTAGTGCAGTGTGTTGCCTCCTTTTTGGAGTAGGATAGGATAAATTCCGTCTGGTTCCGGTAATTTATATGGTTTGAAGCTGTTAATAGCCCATTTTGTCTTTTCCGCATCTACCACTGCCTTCGCTGTTCGCCAGTCTATCCTGGATGCTCATCGTGGTCGATCCAGTTCTGTCGCTGGAGAGTTCTGCAGTGGCATGGTAGGTATTGATCCAGGGAAGTGAACCTTAAGTAGCTCTTCCATGGTTTCTTTCCCATTTCCAGTGTTGTCCGTTATCTTTTTTGATAACGTGTATAGTCTGATTAGGGTCCTTGGAGAGAATCTTCTGCAGTCTGGCACACTCGTTAGTCTGTTCTATCTCCTCACAGTGCCTCCTCCAGGAGTCTCTCTTGACTTTCCTTACCAGTTTGATGTATTCAGTTAGGGCCCTCTTATAATCCGTCCATTCTCCTGAATTTTCTTTAGTTCTATTAAACTTCTTTCTCAACTGTCTCCGTTTTTCGGCAAGTTCATTTGTCCACCAGGGCACATTCCTGTTGAATTTCTTTCTCACCGTTGGGCAGTTGTTTTCAAACGCTCCTTTATATCGGCAGGTGTAGGTCAAGACTCACCGAACACACTCTCTTATTGACGATAACTCCGGACACTCGCATAAGACATGCCTGACAGTTTCATCTTCCTGTTCACACATCCTGAATAGAGCACTAGCCCCATAGTATGGAGGTGTCTCCTTAGTTGACACTATCCAGTCAAAAATCTTACTGTTAAACGTAGGTTTTTCCTGGTCATCGCCAAATATTTCTTCGGCGCCAGCTTCCCAGGGTCGCCCAGGGTGATCCTTTGATTCCATCCCATCTCTTCTACATGCTATCTCTCGTTCCAATCATTGGCGAGCAATCCATCTGCAGCCAGGCTTGTATCTCTTCTACCATCTCTCTAGTGTTGCGTTTCAATCTTCTTCAACTATGTTTTTTTTCTAATACTGATTTGTTCCATCTTTTCTGATTATTTTCTCCTTCTGTATACATCAGTCTTCCTTTCCAGCGCAAGTAGATAATATGTTAGATCTATGGGGATTACTCCTGCTATTTTTTAAAATTCTTTTTGCAGTGTTTCTCCCCATATCTTTGCTTCGTAAAGTAGGATGGAGTTTGTAACAGACATGAGAAGTATTCTCTTGTTGGCTTTTGATCCTCTTTAGTTTTTCATAAGTCGGCTCAATGAAGCCGTTGTCTGTGAGGCTTAAAATTTCTCAGGGAAATAGATCTAAAGCAGCTCAGAGACTTTCTTCAGACTCCAATACAAAATCATTTCTTAAGGAGGTAATCTCCAAAATTAAGAAAATTAGGTGTCCAAAAATAATTTTATTGCAAAAATGTTTGATAAAATCCTTCAAACCCAAGTCAACTTCATCAGCTACCCTCGTAAATTGTCAGAAAGCAGGTGGTTGCGGAAACGTTCTCGATATATAGGGAAGAATGAAAGAAGTTTATTTTAGACAAATGATTAATAATAATAAAAAAAAGATTATTCATGACGTATGCAGATATAGCGAGTGTATTCCATAACAACAAATATTGGAGCGTCTCGACGCTTGATGTGTCCATTTTTAGCCACGGTAGAGTTTCAAATAGCTTCGTGAGTTTTCGTTTTCCGATGAATTTTCTCGTCCGAAGAACTCATTTGTCAGTTTTATAATTTTAAGTCGAGTTTAAGAAATAAAACTTTTTCTACAGTGGCATAATTATTTTTGAGTAAGTAAAGAATAAATTTGTAAAAATACTTTTGAAATATTGTTCGTGATAGTTTGCATGATGGATTGTTGAAATTGTTGTTTTTATTGACGGAAAAAATATGCGTGACTCATTTTTTTGGACGTGATTTCGATCGCCATATTTATCAGGTTTTTTTTTCCAATTTGTATTAAAATTTCCTGTTAAAAGTAGTTAAAATCCACTTGAAAGTTTCAAAAAGATACACTTGTAATAAGTCGATCTAAATTTAAACGCAGATTGTTTGTTTACTGTTTGGTTCTTTATTTTTCGATATTTTATTTATTTACATACTTACAACAATAAAATCTATTTAAAATTATTATAAATATTAAACAAACCTTACAGTGGTAATTTTAAATATTTTTTAATATTAAATAAGGAGAAACGGATTTTTTGGGTTGATGCCCAGATTTTGTTATTTCTGGAACTGTGCAAATTCAAAATTTCAACAATCTGCAGTATCATGGGTGACGTGACTTACACAATTTTTCAAATAATTCTATACAGTGTGGAACAGCCAAATGGAATAAATTCGATAACTAGTAAATGAAGGCGTGTACTTGTACACATCGATTTGTATTTTTAAATGCGCATTTAAAAAGAATTATATAGGGTGTGTCAAGTGACAGTGGCCAATACCAACATTCTTATTTTAAATGCAGCTCCCTGTATGTTTCATAAATATTAAGTGTTTTCAGATTTATCACAAAAATTAACATTAAAAAAAGAAAATTATTTTTGCGCCTACCTCTATCCAAAGTATGCATTTCCTGGCCTCATTGTAGGGAGCAAAGTCATACTTTTCCTCCCTAGGGCTGAAAAGTAAAAGTGACGTCATGGTACGTCATCAATGAAATAACTTATACGGCATTGACGACCTATACTATATTATAAATTTTACCGTTTATTTATAGAACACCCTGAATTTTGCAAAATGGTAAAAATCAGTGAATTGTTCTTTTAATTTAACGATTTTTACATTAACAATTTGATTTCAATAGCTGTATTCTTTCTACCAGTCGACTGTCTCACTTGTAAGAATAATTAAGACAAAGTGAGCTGAGATGAAGTAAGATAAATTGAGGCACATTTATATGTAAAAAGAATGCATGACAGTCACAGATCACAATTATAACATAACCTCTAATGTTTATACTTCGGATTATACCACAAAAATTTAGTTTATACACAAATTTTTATTTTCAACAGGCAACGGTTCCTGAAAGTGCCATAAATGCCACTTCTTAAAGCAATTCTTATTTAAAAGAACATAAACCACACTTTTAAGATAGATGTGACATGTGACATCAACAAATATCCGGTACAGATCGCAAAAAGTTTTCAACTCACTTCCAAGTTCTATGAAAAGCTAGCTCAATTGTGGTAAGGGGGGAAGAACTTTTCTTAGTTAGTTTCACTTTGTTCTCAACTCTAGCCATATTGAAAGAACATAAATATACATTTTCCTAATTTACAGACTGAGTGACTCAGTTAATCTCAGGTAAACGTGGTAAAAAGAATACACCTATTAGATACATAGATACATCCGGTTTTCGAATTTCGGACAGAAATATTAGATAGCATGCTATGGTCAATTGACAGATTAAAAGTTTCAAAGTGACTTAGGTCACAGAGCACACCATCTGTACTCTGTGGTTAGGTACTCTATAATACATCAACAAAATATAAAATGAAATTTAAAAAATGAGTGATGCAAGCGAATTTGAGAGAGGCGGAAAAATCATATGTATAACATGGGAGTAAAATGCTTTTTCTTCCCTTGAATGATTACTTCATCCTCCCTTGTTATACAAATAGCTATTATTTCACAAATTCGCAAATAAGAAAATACAACAAAAAACATACACTGAAGTTATATTAAGAAATTTTTTTAAATATTCCTTTAAATTCTTGTTAACAGTTGTTCCAAATGCAAGTGGCAGTATAAGGACACCTGTCAAAACAATTAGAGCAGTTTCACTCTGGCTCAGGCATTTATTTGATTTCACCTAGAAGTAGTTTCTTAGGAACATCTTTGACTGTCTTAACCCTACTTTCCAATGGTCAAATCCACTCTAAGCCAACTGCTCTGCAAATCGAATAGCAACGCTTTTTGCTTATTTTCTCTGGCCCTCCCACATTGATCTTTTCTAATGATAGGGATTGACATTGTTCTTCGTGTAGCCTTCCATAAACAGTAAAATGTCTCTTCAAGTTTTCTAGATATGTATATAAGTATATGGAGGTGACATTCACTAAGACCTAAAAGATCCATTGTGTCCCCTTACTTCTACTTAGTTCCTAAGGAGAGTCTCTTCCTGGAGGAATTTTAGGATATCTGCAGGTAAATGTCCCTCTTCTATCAAGTAATCTCCTAAGTGTTGCTGTGCAATTCGCAAGTATCTGGATGGAGGTTTCTTTTTCCATCCCATAGAATCTATATTCTTCTTCCTCCACTATTTTGAGCTTTCTCAGGTGCCCATTCAGGCGACAATGTCCTGTTATGCACTCTTAGTGCATTTTTACTTTGACTTTTGATTTGATCTTAACAGGTTGTAGTCACCCAGAAGAATCTTTGATTGTCCAAGCCCCACTAGATCATTCCAATAATCAGATCTTCCCTTTTTTTTTCGGCTTTGCTTACTTCTTCCAATATTACATTGGAGCTGAACCGCAGAAGAGTTCCGGTCCCCAAAAGGCTAGTTTCAGTAGAGAATAGCCCTGAATATGAGGTTAGAACAAGCACGAAATTAAAATATGCATGGATGTGAATCGGAATATCCGAGAATGTTGGCATGAAAGTGCATCTAAGAAAGTAAATTTCAAGAGAGTAACCATTATACAATTTAAAATAGAATATCACGATTTTTAACATTTTTAAAAACCCATTTAAAGAATAAATCAACATAATTATCTTCTTTAACTGTTTGAAGAACGCGGAAATATTGTTTTCTTTCAATTCCGATTGATTGGATCGTAAAATAGACAGCACGTAAAATCCGGTGAAAATATCCAGTTACATTGAACCTAAATCAATTATATATCACGACTTTTATGTTCCGACTTTGTGTTTGCCTTAAAAGGCTTTACGCTCATAAGTTGCCAAGGTCTATGTTTCATGCTACCGTAAGAGATGTGGACGACAGTCTACTCTGTTGTTTCTTCAAGACATCTTCCGATTGATTTTATTTTAAATAACAAGATGAAGTTTTTCTAATAAAAAAATATATTTTAGTGAGCGCCAATGGAAAGTGTTGGAATTTAACTTTTTTTCGGGTAAGATTTGTAAAATATTATGAAGGGTGTCACTTTAGACGATTTAAAAACCTTTAGGTTTGAAAAATCAATCAAATGACAAGTACATTTCTAAAAATCCGAAGAGTAGTTATTCTTTCTGTTACAATAAACATAAGTACCTTTTTTGTGTAATTTTCACAGTTATCTTAACTTTGTAGCTCCATATTTCAAGAAAATATGAATGTATGTAAGTATGTATATATTTTGGGGTGACATTCACTGATACCTAAGAGATCTATTGTGCCCCCTTACTTCTACTAGCTCCTTTAGTCCTATTTCCCGGAGGAATTTTAGAATGTCTGCAGGCTTCAACTTAGGTAAATGTTCCTCTTCTATCCAGTAATCTCCCAGGTGCTGTGCTCTAGGATTCTGAAGTGCTGTGCAGTCGGAAAGTATGTGGATGGAGGTTTCTTCTTCCATGCCAAAAAATCTGCATTCTTCTCCCTCCACTATTTTGAGCTTTTTCAGGTGCCCATTCAGGCGACAATGTGCCGTTAGGATCCCTGCTAAAACTCTTGGCGCAATTTTACTTTGACTTTTGCATTCATTTGATCTCAACAGGTTGTAGTCACCCAGAACAGTCTTTGATTGTATAAGCACTGCTAGATCTTTCCAATGATCAGATCTTCTCTTTTTCTCGGCTTTACCTATTTCTTCCAATATTACATTGGGAGATTCCGCAAAAGAGTTCAGGCCCCCAGAAAGGTATTTCATCTGTTATTTCATTTCCTTCTATTCCAGTGTGTCCTGGAATCCATAGTAAGGTAACTATATTGTTCTCGCCTAGTTCATTGAGTTTGTCTAGGCATTCCCAAACATTTTGGAACTGATTACACCAGAGCTCAGTGCTTTAATAGCTGCTTGACTATCCGACATTATGATAATCTTTTGCCCGAACACTCCTATCCCAGTTCTTTCTATTGCTTTTGAGCCGTCAGTGTACCATAAGAAAATATGAAACTATAAATATAATCTATACCGCAAATTTTAACTTGGACTATTAGTTACTATTCATTCTCAATAAATAGCATAACCGTTTCCAACTGAATTCATATCTTAGGCTTAGCCTCGTTTTGTGACACTCCCAGTATCTTGTCGTTATCAGTGTGCCACATCTTTAAGCTCCTCTATGAATGAATTCCCATAAATATACAAGAGTTTTTCTATTGTCCATCCTAGACAGGATTCGAGCTATATGGATGGCCTCAGTTCTCCATTACTATTCCTGTTTGTTCAAGAATATTCCTTCAATGATAGTTTTAAGTGACTTAATCGATGGTAGTGCGACCTAGGATCCAAAATAGTTCCAATTTGCAGATACGGAATTTTGAAATCGCTTCTTGACAGTTCCTCACATAGAGATACTACAAATAGAGGCAACAAGCCAGCTTCGAACCCGTCAGCATATAAGAGAGCGATAGAAAGTAGGAGGTTTATGCTGTCTTTCTCTAATAGCGTGTATGCTATACAAAGACAGAAAAACCTTCGATCGTCTGTCTCTTTCTCTCTTACTGGAGTTCAGACGGACATTCCCATGTACAGAGCGCCCTATGGTTTGTTGCCTCTATATGTAGTATCTCTATGGTTCCTCACCGCTTT
>CAJUYI010000443.1:74090-97180 GCA_910591695.1 Galerucella pusilla
GTTTATTCAAAATATCTTTCCGAAAATATGATTTAGAGCAAATATCACATTTGAACGGTTTTACTCCTGTGTGGCATAATAAATGCGTCTTTAAACGCTCCTTACGTGTAAACGATTTCAAGCAAATTTTACATTTGTACGGTTTTTCTCCTGTGTGGCAGAGTAAATGTGCATTCAAATTGCCCTTCTGTGAAAAGGATTTAAGGCAAATGTCACATTTATATGGCTTTTCGCCTGAATGGCACCTCATGTGCTTGATTAAATTACCTTTATGTGAAAAAGGTTTTGAACAAATATCACATACAAACGGTTTTTCCTGTGTGTGGTACCTTAAATGTGTTTTCAAAGCTCCTTTTTGATAAAAAGATTTCAAGCAAAAGCTACATTGGAATGGTTTTTCCCTTCTGTGCCATTGCATATGCCTTTTAATGTTACATTTATGTAAAAACGTTTTTAAACAAATTACACATTTGAACGGTTTTACTCCTGTGTGGTAACGTATATGTGTACTTAAATCATATTTATGAGAAAAATATTTGAAGCAAATAGGACATTCTAGTGTTTTTATTCCCATGTGGCGTGTAAAATGTATTTGTAAATGATGTTTCCTTGCGAATAATTTTAGGCAAATGTCACATTGGTACTGTTTTTTTGGATCATGTAAGAGCAAATGTTTCTTCAAGTCATTTCTATGTAAAAACGATTTAAAGCAAGTGTTGCATTTGAATGGTTCAAATATACCTTCACTTATATTGATTTTACCTATATGCTGCTTTAAACATTTAATAACATCAATCCTGTGTGGATGTTTCTTGGATACCTGCAATCCTTCATTCAAATTGTTGATATCTTCTTTAACATCAGTGTTGTCAACAGCTTGCCTTTGAATATTAATTTGTTTTCTGTAGATTTCAGTTTTCTTATTCAATATCTTTTGTTTCAAACAATGGTTTGTTGAGAAGTGACAAAAAAATTCTACTCTATTTGAGTATAGATTTCCACAAACTACACATGTGATAATCCCAGTGAAGGATACCTTTTTACTCTTCAATGGTAGCACTGAAATAAAAAATAAGTATTAAAAATTATATCCAAGTAAGTAAAGTAAAATATTTAGCAAATAAACTGTAAAAGAAAATTACACTCTTAATTCTCAATATAATTGGTGACAATTATTCACTATATTCTTATTTGTGTTCCATAATCTTTTCAACTCTACATACCCACTGTTTTTTTTAAATTTATATTCCTAATGTTGTTAGATTTTATAGGTGAAAAATTTAGCAACACAGTAAATGTAGTTACGTTTACAATAAATATTAATTATGTTTGTCTGGAAATTTCTATTATTACCTAAGCATTTTCTTAATAAAATGTATTCCATTATTCTACCCAATACAAGACCCCTATTCACTCAATATCCCAATAAATTCATATATGTGGCACATTCTAAAGACATTTCATATAGATTAATAAAATGTTGGCAAAATTCGAGAAGTGTCTCTGTTCAAGACAATTACCATTTTTACATACCTCTCGATTTAGGTCTACTCTGTTTCTTTTCCAAATATTTGGATTCCTTTTCTTTTTTGTTTAAATTAACTTTACCACTGATATCATTCTCTCTTTCAAATGTAACGCAGCGTTCTTCTGATATTATATTGGGATTTAAATAGACATATAAGTCTTTTATAACTGTATTTTTACCATGTATCTTTTCCAAGAAATCATTTTGGACATTGACGGCAAGAACCTTTTCATTCAATTTGTTTTTAACGAGGATATTACAAACCAAATTTTCCTTCATTTCACTACTTTCTTCCTTCAAAATGTGGCTAATGTCTTGATTTATCTTCAGTTTAATACAGTACTGATGTAGTAAATTATAAATGTCATAACTTCACTTCAGGAATATCCTTTAGAAAATTCAAATAGAATAACTAGAAATACGATTAATGCATGAAAAATTAATATAATGTGAATAATGTGAGACTACTATTAATCTTTGGATGTGATATGTGATGCTGTGATGTGGGATCACAGTATACCCCCACTTACTGTGTGTGGGATTGTGGGCACAAATCACTAATATAAGAGAGTATGGTTATCTATGATGTGATGAGAGATGAGCTGTAGAGTGTAGAGGTAGGGTAGGACCATAGATAACATAACACTGGGTAGGACCATGAAGGACATGCAGTGTTGGTTATTTGGTCTGTGATGCAGTGCAGTGATGCCAAGCCAACTCTCAGAAATTTATCTCCCTAAAACCCCAATCAAAAACCACTAAAATCACCACAGTTACTAGGGAATCCCCCTATTATTTATTATTATTTATAAAATAAATAATTAAATATTTTTAAATAAATGATACATTAAAAATAACTAATAAATATTACTAACAAAATATCATTAAACATCATTTTGCTAATTCAGCACCATGGATAAAATTATATTTCTCTATGTTCAGGACCATAGAGAAATATAATAGGACCATCTAGTAACCACCATCACTCGTAGTATCATTTGATAAATTCAAATTTTTTTATGAGCTTTTATTGAATACAAGTATGGAGTATGGAGAGTTGTGAAATAAAAAAAAACACAATTAAAATTTTTTCCCTAAAAATACCCCCAAAAAATTATTCCCCCTAAAAAACTCCCTATATAGATTTTTGCTCCCTAAATTTAGGGGGAAAACCCCCAAGCTGGCATCATGAGAGCATGGAACATGGACCCCCGACTCCCCCGACCCAAGCAATGATTTAATTAACCTACAACTTTCTTCTTTTTTACATCACGATTGCTACTTCATGATGTTCAATTGACTATTCAACCATTTTTTAAATTTTAGTCCAACTGTTGTTTTCTGAGACAAGATCTGCATACTTGCCGCATCTGAACTGTTTTTTGTTGCTTTTTTTTTGTTAACTGTAAATTACAAAGTTTACAATAAATATTTTCAATATTATCCTTGAGTATTTAAGGATATTATGAATAAATTAGTGAAACAGTACTAATCAGCTGTTGTAACAAGAAGCATTTTCCTTTTTTGTTAAGCATTGTGGAGCATATTAAAGTATTAAAGCGTTTTTAATATTTATCCAAAAAAAATGTTTCATCTGTCCTATTCCACCAAAATCACATTTGGGAAGCTCTCTGACTCCAATTCTATATAATCCCAAATCCTAGGATCCACAATGACCTATGCTCGTATTTATAAACAAGACTCAAGGCTAAGCACGGTCTTGTGCATTCGTTTTTGACACATTTTACATAGAAAAAGTGTCATAAAATCTTATGTTTTATATTATAATAGTTGGATCTAGCTGCTCCAGTGATTCTCTGCCTTAGTATCGCCACAGAGTTCATTGTACTCTGTGGTATCACCCCTACTTTCTACTGTCAAACACAGCCTGACATCAAAGTGTCAACTGTCATTAATGTAGAGCTAAAACATTTTTTGATTGTCATCAAGTACTAATTTGTAATTTGATTTATAATTTTTTTACTTTTTTAGTCTAATCGTGAACTCAATAGATATGAATAACTACATTGGATCTACACCTCCTTTGTGGCATAATGGCCCGGTACCAGGGGAATTTTACAATTTTCCAGGTACACAGGCAAAGCCGAAGACGTTTACTCAGTAAGTTAACCCAAGTTTTATTTAAATGATTTGCATTATTAAAACAAATTTTAGAACCCCTGTTACAACTTCTACTTCAATAATTGCTATTACGTATGATAATGGAGTACTTATAGCTGGAGATTTAGTTGCTTCATATGGTTCTTTGGCTCGTTATAGAAATTGTCCTCGCGTTATCCCAGTTAACCAGAATATTATATTAGGAGCAGGAGGTGATTATGCAGATTTTCAATACGTCAAAAGCTTTATAGATCAAAAGATGTAAGTATATATTCCATATTTATTGATCAATCTTCCCTAAGGAAGCTTCATATAACTTAATATTTAAAAACATTTTAGAATTGATGAAGAATGTATTGATGATGGACTTAAAATGAAACCTAAATCTTTGTATTGCTGGTTGACAAGAGTGATGTACCAACGCAGGAGTAAATTAGATCCCTTCTGGAATAATTTAGTGATAGGAGGTATTCAGGTAAATAAATATGAGTTCAAATTAAATAATTCACCGTTATTAATATTGAAATATATTAAAAGGAGATATTTAAATTTTAGGATGGAGTACCATTTTTAGGAACAGTTGATAAACTTGGAACTGCTTATATGGATAAAACAATCTGTACCGGTTATGGAGCTCACATTGCATTGCCAATTCTAAGAGAAGCCATCGATAAAAACAATAAGATTACTTTAAATGAAGCTAAATTACTCATACACAAATGTATGGAAGTCTTGTTTTATAGAGATGCTAGAAGTTATCCCAAATATCAACTTGGAATCATTGATAAAGATGATGGAGTGAAAATTGAAGGTCCTTTGTCTGTGGAACAAAACTGGAATATTGCATTATTGACATAATTATTTCCACACAATTTTTCTTAATCATTTAAGGATTATAATAAGATGTATTCGGTTTTTGTAATTAAAAAAGTAAAAAAAGTAATAATTTATGCTTATTTAGCCCATTTTAAAATCCTAAGCTTTCTGTTAGACCACATGAAAAATTGTAGGTCTTTATTTTTGGTTCTAAAAATATCAAAACTAAATAAGTGATTTGGCAATCAAGCTTTAGCATTATACAAAGATACTTCTTGAACTACCTGAATTATGAGTATAGCAAAGAATTAGGAAAATTGAGAATCAATAGTGATTGAGGTGTACTGTTAGGCCAATGACCATTTCAGAGCATGACAAGTACCTGTGACCAGGGAGGTACTGGGTTTACCCATGACTCAAAATTGTGTAATATAGTAAAAGCATAAAATAAATGTTTTATTTAACAATCTAATACTTATTTGTTGTTTGGGTTAATTTAATTGAGAAATGAATGAATGCAAAAAAATAAATAATATGGAGCAATTTGCGTTATGAGGCAATCCAAATTATAACTTTTTTGCTTAATTACAGTTTCCTGTAACAATTGTCATATTATTTAAACAGAGCGTGTTAGAGATTAACAGAAACATCAGCTACTTCTCGGGCTATATGCATCGACAGACAATGGATTACAGCTTCAAATTAAAGGGTGATATTGTCCCTTTTAATTACAAGCCAGAATGGTTGATTATATCGTGATCAGCCCCGTTTAACTGCAGAAATAGTAGCCTTTTTCCTTAAAAAAGTGTACCAGCTTATATCAAACGTCTAGTGTATCAAATGCTGTACTAATATCAATGGGCTCGTTTACTAAAATTTCTAAATCAGTTTTAACTGTCTTAAAACAAAGTACTAAGGATAAAAATATGATTCTGAAAATTTCATGTCAATAGAATATGTCGTTCTCCTAATACAACCAATTAAACAAGGATACGTAGCGGGGCGAAGACTATGACTGTGACGTCACTGCATATTAATGTGCCCAAACATTACGCTTCTGACTGTAACTTGCCTCTCATAGAATTTATTTTGTATCTTCTTAAAAAATGTTTGTGTGAATAAAATAAAATGTGTGGGCCTTATTTTAAAAAAGAAGACTCATTAAATGTTCCAGAAGTGGACTTGCTAATGATTATGGAGTTTTTTTAATCAAAAACAAGAGTTTATTATATTATAATTTTATACCATGTGATACATCGTTTTTGGCTATAGGAAGATTGAAAATGTCATTATTTTCATAAATACATGCTCTCTCAAATGATATACAGGGTGATTCCAGATGTTTTATTTTATTCCTGGTTTCGTGGACAAAGTTACGGAGATAACGCTAAAGGTTATTCAAAGCTTTGAAGAGAGAAATAAATAAATGTACTTCATTAGCAGGAATGACACCTCTGAGCATTTGGTTGATAGTAATAAATCATTTTTAGCAGCCGATTCCATAGGCGCACCTACCTGACGTGCCGGTTTGAACCCTATTTATAGTAATCATTATTGTCATAACAGGTAAGAATAATTATGCCGAGAATTCCGGGAACAATTAATACACAATGTTACTTCAGGTTGTTACGAAAAAGGTAGGTAGGTAGGTAGGTACCTCTACTTATTGGTATAAAACTGTGAGTCATTTTAAGAGCGAACAAACCTAATGCGAGTATTCTATAGGACACACATTTGGGTAATTTTTGAAAATGGAGAGTCTTTCAGGATTTATTCCAGTTAAGCGAGCTGCGAAATCAGCGCTAAGCATTAGTGAAAAGATTATTGTGCTTAATGTATTTAATGCACTTAGATATCAAAAAAGTGCAATAAGTATCGATTCTACAGTGAACTTTGTTCAAAGATGACAGGTATTGGAAAAGCAACCATCTACAGGCTGATGCGGGAAGAAAAGACAGGAACCGTGACGCCACCAAAACCATCTCCAGGAAGGCGAACAATACCGATCGATGAGGATGAAAAGGCCATCATAATACGAAAGGTGCATTCATTCTATTTCAATAAGGAGATCCCTATACTTTGGATAGAGTTTTAGGGGCAGTAAAAGAAGACTTTCCTGCAATCAAGAGAGATAAACTATGGAAAGTTCTAAGAGAAATGAATTTTAGATGGGAAAAACATAGTCGGAAGTCTCATTTGCTCGAAAAAGATGAAATAGTGTGTTGGAGACGTAATTATTTGAGAAAAATAAGACAATTTCGCAATGAAAACAAAACAATTTTCTATTTGGACGAAACATGGCTGAACGAAGGCTACACAGTTGGAAAAATATGGACAGACAAAAATGTGACTTCTCACCGGCAAGCATTTTTAGACGGTCTATCAACAGGAATAAATCCGCCCTCTGGAAAAGGAAAACGATTATTTATAACTCACATCGGTAGCTCCAATGGCTTTTTAGAAGGTGGACTATTATCATTCCAATCAGTTCGTACAGGCGATTACCACGAGGATATGAATGCTGAAGTTTTTGAGGAGTATTTCGAACAAATGATAGAGCTGATTCCACCTGGCTCCGTCATTGTGTTAGATAACGCTCCGTATCACTCCAGAAGATTGGAGAAGATGCCTACAACTGCTTGGCGAAAAGCAAAAATTATCGAGTGGCTTGTGGAGGAACAAATACAATTTGAGGACAATATGGTTAAAAAGGAGTTGCTATCAATTGTAAACACCCATAAATATCGGTTTCAAAAATATGTTGTTGACAAAATGGCCAAAAAAACAAAATATAATAGTGCTTCGGCTCCCCCCCTACCATTGCGAATTAAATCCGATCGAACTGGTATGGGCTCATGTGAAAGGTTATGTGGCTAGAAAAAATACCACTTATAAAATGAGTGATGTTCAAAAACTCTTTGAAGAAGCGCTTCAAGAAGTCAACGCGGGGAAGTGGCAAAGATGTATAGAGCATGTAATAAAGGAGGAGGAAAAAATGTGGCAATTGGATAGTTTACTGGAGAAAACGGTCGAACCACTTATTATCAATTTAGGGGAAGAAGACAGTCCCTCAGATATTTCATTTTCTGATGATGATTAATTTAAAGCGAAGAAATGTAATGACTTACTATAAATTCCATAGAATTTCAAATAGAAACATTTTTCCAAATTTACTTGTTTATTGGTTGCTTTATTGTTATTAGTATTATATTTATTCAAATACAAGGGTAACAAATTATGCCACACATCCGAATGTTCACTAAATTATATAATTATTGTGTTTAATATAAACTTAAACCCACCCGAAAGCACGTGCATGAGTGCAAAACATCACAGGTAGAATCCTACCGCTTATTGTTCGAGCCTCGGGTTAAGCTTTGTATTCGACGCCCTTATCAGATCTATAGGAATGGAAAGTTTAATAAATGCAAAAGGGTTTATACTTTCAATGTATATACTATTTAAAACTTGGCAATTTAGGTGGTCCACTTTGTATACGTGTTTGACGGATTTTAATGATTTATTACTATCAACCAATTTCAAATCGAGTATAAGTGCGTTATCGTTCTGCTTCAGATTCAGATGCACATGCACCTCACTGGTAAAAAAGCGATATTTGTTAGAGATGATCCGGTTGAATCAAATAAAATAATTTCTTTTAAAACATTTAATATACGATAGTTTTGTTGATGATCTACTGAAAAAGATTATCTGTTTTTTGGAAAAAAAGCAATATTTAATAAAATTTAATTTGTGAAGAACTCATCCATTATTTCAATCAATAATTTTGAACATTAATAAAACAATATTATCTACGTATTTTAGAAAATTTAGATTGACACAAGCGTGTGGTTTTCAATAACCCTCTCAATATGGATTCACAACGTATTTTATAAGGTAATTTATAACGATTCTGTACTTCGGATTGAAGAAAAAAAATCCTAAAAATACAGCAACAAAGTACCTATGTTGACTTATCACTATCATTGAATGCTTCGAGTCTTTTAATGCTTTTCTGCCACTGCTTCCGTTTTTTTTGCATCCTTATTAATAGAAATAAATGTTTTACTAGCTAAGCTAAGTAGTCATCTAACCGAAAACCGATCGGCGCGGTATCCGCTCTCTGAACGAGAGATTTCATATGCGATGACGTCATGCCTGAAATTCGGAGAGGAGCGCTGTTTAATGTTTATAATTTTTTTAGGCGACTTAGGAGTCTCGCTGAAGTCTAATTTTTTGCACAGAGCCTCAAAATGTTGTGCTCTTCCTAATGGTAAAATAAAAAAATATGTAAATGAGCCCATTACAAAGGCAGAGATATTTTAAATGTTGTACTGATATCAATATTATCAATTATAATACTAGAGATAATTTGAGTTAGTACTAGTATTCACCACACATTTTGCAGTAGATTATACAGGATTTTAACTGATAGCGACATCTCTTGTATATTTCCACAACTTAGTTGACTAATTTTTACACAACCATCTTCCATACATTTGATTTTATCAGCATTGAATAAGAGGTAGCGGTACAAACACTATTTTTACTTATACAGAATGACCAAATATTTATTTCACAGTGCTTTAAATTAAATTAAATTAGGAAAAATTTCATTCTGTTGAAATATTTAAGGAAAAGAGAAATTACTGGGTCTCCTCCCATTTAATTAGATTTTCCAAGTGAGGTAAACAATTTTCTTGAATATTCTTTTAAACTACAGATTGAAAACACAGATATATCACATTGAATGTTAATCTTGTAAATATGTAAAGTAACTAAATAAAATTTTTAAAAATGGCTAATATGTAACTCTCTGTATTTCTGAAACAATGCGATGAGTCTATATGCTATGCAAATGAATATATTATTTATGAGTAGTTTGGAATCCATTCTCTACAAGGGAATGGTATGTTTACCAGCTGTTTTCGTTTCTTCATACGCCACTGATCAGAAGAACACACACCAACAGTAATCAACCCAAGTCCCGTAAGAACTGTATATTTTGTCAGATAACGGCTATGTTCGTTCAACTGGCCGTACTTTCATCTCAGTAGTACCTTCACATTAATTCGTTTAATTCTTCTAATACCGACGAAAAAAAAAATGAATTACACGCGTTCCAAGTTATTTAGTTAAGTCCTTTTAAGCAGTGGTGAATACAGTGTTTTCAAAAAATCGCTTTAAAAGTTAAGGTAAGAATTATTATTTATCGGTTTTTATATACGTTTGAATGTTTTTTCACCCTTTCTTTGAAGGAAGGTAGAAGTAACTGTTATTTTCATGAAATTGGTTATTATATACTTAAAGTTTTATATAGTAATAATCAATTTACGTGTATCCTATAACGATGTGCATTAAGCAATTTATTTCATTTAATTTACTTCAATATTTTCGAAGTTTTAAAAAAACTTCCTTCCGTTAGAAAATGTTAATAAATATACTAGACTATGAGCCCATGGGGAAAAAGTGTCGCGATTTGAAACAGCAGCAAACCCATTCAGGACGATAGTTTATCATGCCACCATCGGTTCCAGCACTATGGCGTACATTTTCTCTTGTGCAGAAAAGCGCAGTGGAAAACTGAACATTTTTATTTTTCACCCCCTGAAACCGTGATATGAAACTGTACGCCGTTTGTTACATTTGATAGTAGAATCATGGGAGATCGGTGCAGACTCTTTGACGTTCAAAAATAATCGTTCGGAAAAGAAACAATTTCCCACGGCTTTTCACACAACTTTTTTGTACGGCACTTCTGTCAAATCTTTATTTATAAAAAATTGAATAGATGAGGCTATTACTTGATGTAGATCCATAGTAAATTATGAAATCAAACAATTTTATTTTGTTAAATCTACAATCTACGAATGATCGTTTGAAAAAGCTATTGTGTTAACGAAACGCGTCACAACTTTAAGGTTAAATATAATGTAGATTTAACAAAATAAAATTGTTCGATTTCATAATCTTTATTTATATGTTGTATAATCTACAGAAACGAATGCTGTACAGTTTGAAATCACCTTTTTAGAGTGTGGAAAATAAGAATTTCATAAAAATTTTCCTAGATTTTCCGAACGATTATTTTTGAACGTCATAGAGTCTGGACCGATCTCCTATGATTCTACTATCGAATGTAACAAACGGCGTACAGTTTCATATCACGGTTTCAAGGGGTGAAAAATAAAATGTTCAGTTTTCCACTGCATTTTTCTGCACAAGAGAAAATGTACGCCATAATGCTGGAACCGATGGTGGCATGATAAACTATCTTTCTGAATGGGTTTGCTGCTGTTTCAAATCGCGACACTTTTTTCCCCATGGGCTCATAGTCTATACAGAGTTATCTATGATTCAAGTGAATAAATATCTTCAAAAGAAAATATTGATATTTATGACACTTTGCAGGCAAGTACGCCTTGTATATATACTAAATGTGTTAAACTATTAATTAATCGTATGTAAAACAGAATTATTATAAATTTAAGGATCAAGTTCTTTTCAAAGGCACCCAAACCATCATAATCTGAATATTCCTTCAAAAATTATAGCGGTTTTGAAAAAAATATTTAGCAGATCCAAGCTGAGAAAAAAAATGGCCGTTTTTCTGTATGGCACCATCCAAAATATTTAAAATATTCAAGAATTGTAATTCATAAATATTATAATTTTGTTTTTGGTAGCGTTTTCGCCTATGAAATATTTCAATATTTTTTCCATACTTTACGCGCACACTGGATACACAAATATTTAACGACACAGATGAGCTATTCTTTAATTATCAATTAAAACAAAAAAACTTTCTTTACTTACATTGATAATGTAAAAAATGCACACATTGTTAATTTTACGGTTTTCACTTTTTTAAATAGGTACTTGAGTAGTGTGAAATTATTCATAGCATCAATTAATTCAATTATGACGCAACTGTCTGTTTAGCATTCTTCCTATTACGAAGACTCCACATACCTATTCGTAATACACAATTCAATATACTATATAGAGTGAATCAACTTTAATGTAAAATTGTAAAATGCTTTTAAAACGGGATTTTTGTAGTCCCCAGCAATTTTAGAGTTAAAATATAATATTTTATCTGTCAAAACAATATTTCTTCCTTTCATTGTCAAAAATATCTACATTGCAGTTAATTAAAAGACCGTCAGTAACAGAAATCATGTCATCTCTACAATACTCTATCTTGGAACCGTTTATGCATCTATCCAATGATTTTTTGTCTTTATTTATCATTCATTTGCTAAAGAATTGTATCAATTCCTATTTTTTCTACTTCCATTCCAAAAACTTTCTCTATAAACACCACTTGACTGGAACGATTCTGAGTTGTTCTA
The DNA here is from genome assembly GCA_910591695.1 of Galerucella pusilla. Lineage (NCBI taxonomy): Eukaryota > Metazoa > Arthropoda > Insecta > Coleoptera > Chrysomelidae > Galerucella > Galerucella pusilla. The sequence goes on from CAJUYI010000443.1 coordinate 85,911, forward strand.
CCAGTTTTAATGGTTGTGTTATTATTTTCTCTTCAAAATTGCTTCTGTTTGAATCCTTGTACTCAGAGTATGTGGAAAGGTGCTGTTCCACTCTTCAGTTCACATTTTCTTTTTCATTTTGTGTGGATGTTTCCTCCGGATACAGTGGCCAGATCGGTAACTGTCTTCAAATCTCTCTTGCTCAGTTTCAATAACCTGGTTGTGTGCTCATTTCTGTCTTATTTGGACATATTCTCGTCTCTAGAACCTCGAAAAGTAGGGTAAAATCCTTTTAATCCTTATGGTTTAGCCATGTACTCTATTTGAACTGTCCCCACGGTTCTTAGATACTCTTTAAAGTCTTGCCAGTATGATTCCAAATTCCTAGATGCTTCGGAGACTTCTTTTGGTAGTTGTCCTTGATGATCACCACTAAAAGCAGGTCAACATTCTCTTGATGCTGAGGATCTATCAATGGATATGAATTTATATACACAGCTATAAAAATTTCTTTATAAAATGTGAAAAAGTATTATTGATTTGTGAAAATATATTAGAACTAATCATCTCGTTAAGCAATATCCGTAAAAAATCTGTTAGACTCATTAACGTATAATGACCCGTGTGATTTGAAATATTCTTTCATTGTTAGGCAGTTGTATTGTGATGATGAAGAAGGCGCATTTCCTGTGAGAAATAAGAAAATAAAATTTTTAAGCGATATGTAAATTGTAAAAGAAGGTATTACCCCTTTCAAAAGTAAGAAGTTATTAATAATAATTAAAATTACTCTTTTTTCGAGTAAATACATTTTTTTCTTAAAGTAACTTGGAATTGCAGCAAATCTGTGGAGGAATTGTACTTTTCACAATAGTAGAGACAAAAGCTGCATTAAGAGGGGCGAGGGGCCTCACAATTTAGACATCTCAAAACAGTTAGCACCCCTGACTTGCAACAAAATTTAGGTCATTTTGTATGCAACAAATCTAAAGAATGCAGTAACATTAAGAGTTGAAATTTTAACAAAATAAAACTTGGACCTTTGACTTGGGGATGAGGTATTTTGGTCAAGCTGTAGATTGTTATAAAAAAGATATAACCCATTAAGTGAGGGTGTGATCTTGACAGTTTTGACAATTTGTGGTAGGTAACCAATTTGAACGCCAAGACCTTATCCACAAAAGAAAGCCTAGAGAATTCGATTTTGAAAATATGAAATCTCAAATCATCGTATTTTTTGAGATTTGTTGCACGGAAAATTCTGCAAACGAATACTTTTTTATTAAGATATTTGAATAATACACAATTAATGTAGTTGGCAGTTTTTTTAGATGTCGTGTTGTGTTAATGTTAAAAATATAGTTTTGTCATTTTGCAAAACTTGCTCATAGATAATAAAATAATAAATGGTTTTTACAAGTCTTAAGTTTATTTAACTTTATCAGTCCTCATTGAACTATAACATTTTTTACATTACTTCAGCTGTTCCTCCGCAAAGAAAATCTAAGGCAGCTTTTAGTGGAAGAATGTGAGCCTTTTTTCCTTTTTGGGAGCCGTTCTTAAGTCAGGAGCACTGCAGTCTGTTGACTTATTGTACTCTACTCCAATCAAAATGAATCCTATTTTTACGACATATACTTTGTAATTGTACCTAATTAATTCCTTTTTTTTTAAATACTTGTGTAATTATTTTTAAAAGAGGTACATGTAATTACCCAACACCGATACAGTGGCCACACAATAAATAAATATCTAATAATTTTAAAGAATATTTAATCCAACTGTGCATAAATTATTTTTTACGTTTTTTACAAGAGTTATTAATTTTTCTACATGGGTCTGGTACTTTACAAGGATCTTTACCGGGCGGTGAGGGACACTCACCTTTGTTTTTAGGAATTTTCAATCTACAATTCGGTACTGGCTTACACCCTGGTTCTTCACTGGCATCTCTCACTTTTAATAACATATCTTGAGAAAAAACTGAAAAAAATCGATACAGACCAATGTTAGGGTAGACCTTTCAAGCCACAATTGCACTTACGATTTTCTTTGCAGAAATTGTAAAATTTTTCTTTCTCTTTTACATTAACATTGTGTAATCTCTTAAAACTTTTCACTGGCAGAACAGAACTTGAGTAAACAATTTTATTTCTTGCGATATTTGTACAAACTTTTAAATTTTGTGTTATTGACATTTTTACAAAAATATTTCAAATGACATTTACATTACTTGATTTTGAAAAGTCAGAACGAGCCTATTTGTATCCACTAGCTTCTAACTTGATTATTTTATGTTTCAGATTTTACCATGACGAGATTATTTATCACGTGGTTCTTTTATATTTTAATAAATTTATTTATTCCTCCAACAAGGATGGCGTTTCCTCCTAATTTAAGATACCCTCTTACGGCGCCTATAAACAAGGTTACATCAGCAAACTTCACCTGTGATTCGGATAATTTTAATATATCTTTATCAATGCAAACACCTTTCAAAGGACTACTTTTCGCAAAGGATTTTGCTCAAGAATGTAGATCTGTTGGTAAGTTGGTTTTAGAAAGTTTTTTTGACTTCGATGAAGGAATTAAAATTAAGTACCAAGGAATTTGACTCATTTGGTATAAAATTGCGGTTTTATACCGGGAAAGGAAGCATGAGGTCTTAACTGGGTGACCGCTCGAGCTATCAACTGTAAATAACCTCGCAAGCAACGAGGGAGAACTGCATATCGCGCGTTATGTGTGTTTGGCCAGCCAAAAGTATTGCAAACATCAGCCTGGCGCCGAATACTTAAAGCGAAATTATGATATGAACGAACTTTATTTGGAGGCAGTGGAACTAGTATAAATTTCGAATAGCAATAAAAAACAAAGAATATAAATGCCTTCTGTTTCAACAAAAGGTTTTTCCAAATATTACTACTTTCTCTGCTTATTTTACTTTCTTTGTATGTATGTATGTATATTTTGGAGTGACATTCACTGGGACCTAAAAGATCTATTGTGCCCCCTTACTTCTACTTAGTTTCTGAGGAGTAGCTCCTTTAGTCCTATTTCCCGGAGGAATTTTAGGATATCTGCAGGCTTCAACTTAGCTAAATGTTCCTCTTCTATCCAGTAATCTCCCAGGTGCTGTGCTCTAGGATTCTGAAGTGCTGTGCAGTTGGAAAGTATGTGGATGGAGGTTTCTCCATCCATTCCACAAAATCCTCCACTAATTTGAGCTTTTTCAGGTGCCCATTTATGCGACAATGTCCCGTTAGGATCCCTGATGAAACGCAGTTTCACTTTGACTTTTACATTCATTTGATCTCAACAGGTTGTAGTCACCCAGAAGAGTCTTTGATTTAGTGATGAGCAAGATTGGTCTTGGTCAAGACCGAGACCAAAACCATTCTTCGACTCGCAAGACCAAGACCAAGACAGAATGAACAAGAACAAGACTAATACCAAGACCGACTATGCAAGACCAAGACTAAATACGCAGGACTCAACCAAAAATTCTTTTTCACACACACTTTTTTTAATTCAAAGATAGTAAATTTAGGTTTAAAAATGTTTGTTGCACAAAAATAAAATGTTTACAAAATGTTTTGAAAGATGTTCGTTAAGAAATTATGGCAAGACCAAGAATAAAACCAAGACCAAACAAAATACAGCAAGACCAAGACCAAGACCGAGACCAGACAGATTTGAGCAAGACACCAAGACCAAGACCAAGACCAAGACCGAGACTGTTTTAGTCTTGGTTTTGGTCTTGTTTTGCTCACCACTACTTTGATTGTATCAGCCCTACTTACTAGATCTTTCCAATGGTCAGATCTATTTTTCTCAGCTTCATCTATTTCTTCCAATATTACATTGGGGCTGATTCCGCCAAAGGGTTCAGGCCCCCAGAAAGGTATTTCTGTCCCCCTCTTCGCTAGTTCATCTGCTATTTCATTTCCTTCTATTCCAGTGTGTCTTGGAATCCATAGTAAGGTGATTATATTATTCTCGCCTAGCTCGTTGAGTTTGTCTAGGCATCCCCACACCATTTTGGAACTGATTACACAAGAGCTCAGTGCTTTAATGGCTGATTGAATATCCGACATTATGATAATCCTTTGTCTTCTGTATCCTTTTACTTTCTTTACATTAACCTTCCAATTTTAGAACTATTTAAATTACCCCCGAATACACATACCTACTTTTTTTAGGTAGTCTCTCGAATGAAATCAAAATAAGCTTACCGACGTCTGGTTGTGGTGTTAGACTTAGTTCAGCTCACACAGAAGATGGAAAACTACAAATGTTATATACGGTAAACTTAATAATACAACAAGATAGACATTTGAGGCAGATAAGTGATCAAGAAAAGATTATATATTGCGAATTAAAAGATAGTGATCTAATGGTGAAGAGCAATGCTTTGATTAAAACTATAAGACATGATATTAAAGGAGGAAAATTAAATCAAAGGTACGTATACAATCACTCAATAATTATTTAAACAACATGAACTTTAATATTGCAAAAATCGAAAGCAGTGTATAGATTTTATTTATTGCAGATTGTAATTTGTCCAAATTTTTTCTTTAACTATATTATTTTATTTTTATTTTTCAAAAGGTGTATAATTTTACCAATCTCAATTTTCTCCCACTAAATACGGCGTTATCCCGTGTTGCAATATAAAGTATTCATTCCTTAGAAAGTACCTACCAAGCATTCTAAACTGGTAACGCTGCTTTCATATCAGATTGGTTGCTGGAACTGAACACACGCCCAACGCTGACTGCGAACAATTATTCTTCTCTCTCTTTCAAGTAGTTTTTCTCATATTTTCCTTGTCATACTTGTGTAAATCGTATGTCTCGAATAGACTTTTCGCGATCTGTATATGAAAATATTTCAGAAGACTAAAAATATAAATATATTTGTTGAAATGTATTCAGTAACCATAAACGTGTTTTATGGGTACCAGAAACTATTTATTCTAATACAATATACTAAACTAAATTTGTAGAATTGGTCGAATGAAAAATGAAGGTTGGTCTAAAGAATTGGATGGAAAACAACTTCAAGATGAACTAGATGAAGCACTGTCTGCAGCTAGGGCGTGGATGGAAATTGTTCCAGAAAATAGCGATGATCGAATTTTCGATACACTTCAAGTTGGAGAAACAGCTTTATTGAGTGTTAAATCAACATTACCAGGTATATTTCTAGTCCGTCTTTTAATTTATTTTTTGCTGCTTTCAAGTACGTGTGTTTTTACTATACAAGGTGTTGTTTCGATCTAATTTTTCGTTCGAAGATCGCCCAATGAAGATCTACTCAATAACGAAGTTAAAATACGAAGCCCTCGTATACAGGGTACAGCATTAGTGCGCCAAAATACATTATATCTATATGGCATAAACTTATTCTTGCATCTACAGGGTGTTGAATCAGGCACGTAGCTATAGCTTTTACATGGGGATGGTTTTGTTTTTTTTCATCTGATAGGTTTAGAAGGGAAAAGCTTTATTCAAGGCGCCGCCTAAGGCAAAAAAAATCGTGTGCCACGACCTAAACCAATTTTTCAAGTTCAAGAAGTAATGTTAAGTTTTTTTTTTAATTATTTGTAAAAGTATTTTTAAACATCGTTTTTCGTTTTGCCCCCTACTGCTGAAATGGTCCCTTCGCCGGCACCACCTCAGCCTCTTGAGCTTATTGTGGACTCTCCTAGCATTTTGACTACAGCCTATTCAGCCAATCCGTTCCCTGTATTAGCTCATACAGGTTCTTTACTGGTTGGTTGTAGAAGTCATTTGGGGTCTTCCATTTAGTTTTTGCCTCCTGTGGTCCAGCGTCTCACAGTTGCATAATATGTGCAGAGCTGTTTCAGTGTCCTTTTTGCATCTCCTGCATGTGAGGTCTCCGTTATACAGCCCTATTTTGTTCAGGTGCTCCTTTGTTGGAAAGTGTCCCGTAAGAAGAACGTGAAAAACGTGATATAAACAACTTCTTTTCTTTAGGTAGATCTGACTCCGCTCCCATTAAAATCGAATTCGTATCGAACTTGAAAAAGAAAGCTATTTTTAAAAACGCTAAAACACTAAAAGGATCTGGGAACTCTATCTCAAATGATTTGACCACACACCAAAGGGACACTTACAAAAATCTTAAACCCTACCTGATCCATTTTCGGAAACAGGGAGAATATTCGAAAGTTTACATTAAAAGTAACAAATTAGTGTTAGACAACAATTCTTACGCATTAGAAGACTTAGCAGAAGTATCCCTTATAGAAGCAGCTAAACGAAATAGCGCGCCGCCCACTCCTAATTCAACAAGAGCGAGTCAGAGGGATGAAGTCGTGACAGAAAATAAAAATAAAACTGTAAACAAACCTAAGACGCGCTCTGACTCAGTAACCAATAAATAAGTTAAGTTTTAGTTTTAATGTCCTAATTAGGTTCAGTTCAGTCAATTGCATTTTAATACGAAATAGTATTTGGATCAGTTTTTAGATTCTTAATTGTATAAATTTTTCTTTATTTTAAATTGTGGTTGTTCTCATTTTAAATTGTACTTTATATCTAGTATTATATGTGTATGTATGTATGTGTATGTATATGTGTGTATGTTTGTAGGTATATTTAAGTTCATTGTCAGAGTTCGTGATTATCTTTATTTGTAATTCTCGTTTAATTAATGTGTATTTTTTGACATGGAACAATATATACGAGATTTCGAAGTACCGAATATAGAGACATATAAATTAGAAACTATCGAACAGTGCGCAGAGGTTCTGTCCATCAACAAATTAAATTCAAATTTTAAATTAATACTTAATAATATTCGCAGTATCAATAAAAATCTAGATGAATTCAAAATTCTACTCACAACACTTGATTCTGATATAGACTGCATTGTATTCACTGAAACGTGGAATATATTGGATACAAGTCTACACCATATTGAAGGTTATGATATCATTTATAATTAAAGTAAATACAACCAAAATGATGGCGTTGTTATGTACATTAAGAGTAATTTCAACTATACTTATGAAATAATAGAGATCTACCCAAATATCAACGTTCTACTGGTTAAAATAATCCAATCTAGACAAAGTAATAGCATAGTTATATCTGCAGCATACAGGTCACCCGATACAAACGCAGCCTTATTTGTTACATGTTTGCAAAATTATTTTGAATCAAGTGTTAATAATGATGAAGATATGTACATTTTCACTGGTGATTTAAATATAAATATATTAGAAAACGATAGTATCTCAACTGAATATACTAATACCCTCAATGAGTTTGGATATAGTTCTACAATTAATATCGCCACACGAGAAAAATCATGTCTGGATCATATATTCATAAAATCAAAACATTATATTATAGACCAAGTTGTGCCTATAGTAATCCAGACTAATATAACTGACCATGCAACTAATATCTTGCAGGTAATGCTGAACTCCAAGAATGCACCATGTATAAATGAGAAGCATTATGCTGAAAGTATTAATATAAATAAATTAAGAAATGTCTTAAAGAATATATCTTGGGATCCAATTTACAATACAAACAACGCAGATACTGCAACCAATAAGTTTGTATCAATACTTAGCAACACAATTTGTGATTGTACAGTAAAACGACTAATAAAAAGAAAACACACAAAAATTGCACCCTGGCTAACTAACGCATTGCTTAAATCTATCAATACAAAAAATAAAATGTTTAAAAAGCTACAAAAACATCCCAGTAATCTACAACTTAAAACGCAATACCTAACTTACAAAAATAAACTGAATTCTTTGATAGTAAAAGTCAAATACAACTATTACACTATTGAGCTCAATAAAAACAATAATAATCCAAAAAATTTGTGGGACATAGTAAATAATATTAGTAAAAAGAAGAAAACAAAACACTCTACAAATTCTGTTTACAATTATAACGGCCAATTAATTACTGATAAAAAAAGTATTGCTAATGAGTTTAATCAAATATTTGCCACAATAGGCACAACTTTAGCTAATAATATTAAAAAAGATATAAATTACGTACCAACTAGGAAACGAACCTGTAATTCGTTTGTTATAACGCCGCTTGATTCCAGTGAGTTGCTCACAATCATCCATGATTTAAAGAGTAAAAAAGCAACCGGAGAAGATAATATTAGAGCGGAAACAATCAAATCAGTAGCGGAGTACATAGTTGAACCATTAAAATTTTTAATTAATGAATGCTTTCAACATGGCGTATGGCCCTCAAGTTTTAAAAAATCAGTAATAATCCCAGTGTATAAAAAAGGAAACAAAAGCACCATTACAAATTACCGTCCAATTTCTTTACTACCTCATCTCTCAAAAATATTTGAAAAGGCCCTCAAGAAACGATTAATTTCGTACCTCGATAAATATCAAATACTTTCTAAACAGCAGTTTGGTTTTAGAGAGGGAACGTCAACTGAAGATGCGATTTTAGATCTAACAACAAAAATTACCAAATCTTTTAATGAAAACAATCCCTGCTTATGCATTTTTATAGATCTATCTAAGGCTTTCGATACCGTCCACCACAACTCCCTCCTCCGCTCGCTAGAAGACATAGGTATTAGAGGTATTTGCTTGAAATTATTTGAAGAGTATCTACTCGGAAGGCATCAATGCGTTAACATGAATGATCTCTTTAGCGAATCCAGGAAAGTTCAGTTTGGGGTACCGCAAGGCACAGTCCTGGGACCACTTTTATTTAATATTTATCTAAATGATATTTTCTCATTAGGCACCGCCGGCCACGTTATTGGTTTCGCTGATGATACAGCTATTTTTTATAGCGCTAAGGCCTGGGATGAGCCTAAGGAAAAAGCAGAAAATGATTTTAAGCATATAAACAAGTGGTTGTCACATAAATTACTTACAGTAAATTTAGATAAAACAAATTATATTCCGTTTAGCTGTAACAAATCTGGATTACCTACTTTTAACCATATAAATATCATTGCGGATGATAGCAGCTACTCCATTCAGGCTGTGAATAATGTTAAGTATTTGGGTGTTACAATCGACTCACATCTTAGGTGGGAAGAACATATAAAATCAATTGTAAAAAAGTTACAAGTAATACTATATAAAATAAAGTGTTTAAAAAAACTACTACCTGAACATTCCTTAAAACTTTTATACTATGCTCTCGTCCAAAGTCATCTTCGATATGGAATAGTGGTATGGGGAGCTGCATCCAAAACTCACATGCACTTATTGGAGATAACACAAAAACGTTTTCTAAAGGTCATTCTATCCAAACCATACCAATATTCATCTGATCAGTTGTACATAGATGCTAAAGTCATGGATATAAGACAATTGTTCTATTATTGTATACTTAATAAATTTCGCAAGGCAAAGGACTCATTCCCAACATCGCTACACTCCTATGATACCCGCCAGAAAACACATTACCCGGTACCTCATATGACAAAAACGATCGCCCAACAGTCTTATACTTACCTGGCCCCAAAATTATACAACTCGTTACCGGAATCATTAAAATTATTAGCCAACGTGCATATATTTAAAAATAAATTGAAGTTGTATATTTTACAGAAATCTAGGCATGAGATACATAATTATATAGAAATAAGAATGTAGTATATGCAAACTCTGCAAATAATCCTAAATTTTTCTCTTTTCTCCTATTGTTTTCATTTACTCGTGTGTATATTGTGAAATGTCAAAAGTTGGATATTGCATGTAAGATGTTAGATGTAAGTTATTTGTTTTCTCTTTTTTGCTATTTACTTATGTATTATTTTTTTTTTGTTTATTCATAATAATGTAACAAATCCTCAATATTCTAATATTTCTACTCGAAACAAGTGTTCACTCACTTATCGAGTATACTATTCTTATCATTCGTTTTCTCTGTTTTGATTTTGATTGTAAAGATTTTAATCGATTAAGAATAAACTATAAGAAGCCCCGTTATGGTGCGTAGTTTGTTCCTGCTCATTGAGAGCAGTTCTTTTGCTACTTTTTCTGATGGTTCTTTCATAAATTTCTTCCCATGTGTTTACCTGGGCGTATTCTTCCATAGTTTTATGGATTGTTCTTTTACCCACCCTTTTAACCATGACCTAGTGGAGCATCTGGGGATGCCCACAGATGGTTCGGATCCGTTCATCAATGTTGACGATGCTGCTCTTGCTAGTTCGTCAGCTTTTTCATTGCCAGTGATTCCTTTGTGACCTGGGACCCATCCAGTGTTACACTGTTCCGAGTCGCCAGTCTTCTAAGTTCTTCGCCGCATTCCCATACCAGCCTAGATGTTACCTGTATATTAATTTGGGAGCACCTATTTTAAAAAGTGAAAGATGATTGAAAATTGAAGCTTCTATTAAAACAGAAAATCAATCCCACAAAAGTAAATGTAACCTCTTCAGCTAAATTATTCACAATTGTTGAGGAACCTTTTTCTATTGCCACATCCCGATGAATACTCATATTGCGGCAGTATGCCAATAAAAATTACTGTACCTTTATTGTATTTTCTATGGGGAGGGTTTGAACCCCCAACCCCCCCTCCATTATACGTCCCTGTGTTGAATACTACCAGAGCGAAGCAAGTAAACTTTTTCTGAATATTTTGTTTGTTCTGTTTTAGTCGGAATAGGTTGGCGTGTAATAGAATGTTATGCTCATGACGGTCTAGGAGATTCCTCTCAAAAGCTTTTAAATGAACAAGGTTGTCCCATTGATGAACTTTTAATGCCAGCTCTTATTTATGGTCCGATAAGACCAATAGCGTTGATGCAGCATCAAGAAGCGATCACCAGATTTCCAGCGTTCAAATTTCCCGATAGAGATAGATTGCATCTTTCTTGTGGATTGCAGTTGTGCAAAGGACAATGTCCCAAGGTAAATTTATATCAATTTTTTATTAAAATTATGTCTAGACTTTCAAATATTTTAGGTAAAATGTAAAAACGATATGACGAATGATACTCGGAAAGGAAAAATATTTTCCGAAGTTTCAGAAGGAGACGTACTCGATAGACTAGAAGTTTTTAATAGTGTTGAAGTTTTAGCACCGGAAATCGATGATCTTAGGAGGCCTGTAGTTAAGGGTAAGTTCAAGATATGGAGATGGAAAGCGTTTCTGTACATATTTCTTCAACTATACTTTGTAAAAAATAATTTTTTTATCACTGTACATAAATATACATCAGCACTTACTTTCTTCTTTCTTTTCTTTCCTTTCCTTAGCAAGTAGTTTGAGAAATAAACTGTTACAACATAA
>CAJUYI010000443.1:102180-124545 GCA_910591695.1 Galerucella pusilla
AAGGTCATTTTAGATTAGACAATTTCTTGTGCAATACTTAGTCCAAGTTTTGGAACAATATTCGCAATAGATTTCTTGTGTGAAATATTGGCCAACTGTTTTAAGCTATTTTAGACTATTCCAATTCATTCAATTCATTGAACAATATTTAGTTCAAGATTCTGCGCAGTGATTTGATTTGATGATAAACTTTTCAAATTCAAAGATGTCGTTAGTTATGGAACCGGAAAATTTTAAATATTTATTAATTTGCACAATTTGAAATTTGCAAACAGAGGAGAAGGAGACGTCGCAAAATTTGGCAAAATAAGTGGTCAACTTTGCCACTACAGATTTTACGGCTAAGCTTCTTAAGTATTTGTTATGGTAACCTTTGTGTTTTACATTCTACAAACAAGCATGTTTTGAGATTTTCTCAATTAACATTCCAATCTCTAGTTCATTCCAAGACATATTTTTCAACCACTTTAATACATAACCACAAATTATCGAGATTAATGACATTCATACATTTTCATAGAATATTTTCATCCTATTTTTTTTACAATTTGACAGGGTAGACAATTTTTAATACAATTTTTAATTTTAGACTTAACAATTTGAATTGTTCCAAAATAATATTGCACAAGAAATTGTCTAATCTAAAATGACCTTAGACATTATCAATAAGCCAATACGTGAATAAAAAAAAGAAAGAGGAGTAAGTGTCAAGCGATAACGGAGACATATCGTTTGTAAATGTGACACCCATGATATTCCAACGAAGGATTTTGTGGATTCATCTGGAAAATGCAAAGCAAAAGCTCCATCAAATGAAACACCAAAAATAACAATAATACATGATGCCGCTGGAGGTTCTGTATGTTATTAAAACAAGCAGTAAAGCGAAAAGGATCCACTGTGAATGGAGTGCCACAGAAACCTGTTTTTTGTACGCACGATTGGATAAATTTGTTCTCGCTTTACAGCACATTGATTAATAATAAAAGACGTTTTCGTCGCTATACTGTTGCTGCTAATATACTTACTATACGGCTTCGGCCTAAACCTATTCTACTCAATTGATACAGCAGATAGAGCTCGGAGCCCATCATCATCTAAGACAGAGATAGAAAGTCGAAGGCTTACGCACATGTTATATACACAGAAAAAAGGCAGTGAAACTTCTGGCTGATCGTCTGTCTGTTTTCCTCTCACCGGAGTTCAGACGGACCTTCCCACTTACACAGTGGCCTATGGACTGTTGCCTCTTTTAAATATCGGAATAATAAAATTTTGAATTTTCCTAACATTTTTATTAAATTTCTCACAATAAATATAAATTCATTATTGTTTCAGATCCAGAAATGTATCCTTTCACCAACTTGCCAGGTGACAGGACGTTTTGCGTATCCCAAGATAAAATGGCCATATCATTTTGTATTTTAGGAATGATATTTTTAATAGCCATAATTATAGCTGCATGTTCTTTAATAAAATCGAAAAATGACGATAGCGGTGTTCCTTCTTATGCCAGAAGTTTATTTTCTGGAAGCAGTACCAGCGGATCAATTTTCGGTAGTAAGTTATTACTTAGGGAAAGTCCCAGTTCGAGACAGAGTCCATCTTCATATTCTCGAGGTATGCAATACGGAAGAATTTTGTGATAAGAAAGTATTTTTTTTGTAACAACAGTTGTTTATATAAAAAAAGTAGCGTCCTGGAAATATTCCCGATTTTCTAAAAGATGACTGGGTACTTTAAGATGTTTTAAAAATTTCATGGTCATCTCCATTTATCAACTTCATAATGATTTATGGCATAAGAATTGCGTCCATAATCTTTGGGTCAGGTCATGGTATAATAATAAAATGAACGATTACACCAAGTAAGATTTGGTTGTGTAGATTATGTAGTTATGACAGTTATTCAGAATATTAAATATATGATTGGAAGGTGCGCAGAACATGACGAAAATTCGTCTTCCATGGGAGCACACCTTCTTCTCTATTACACCATGGCAAAGATTACAGAATAAAAATATGAGATGTTTCACTCCAGGGCGGTTTGATTCAAGCTGGTGTCCCAAACGGACGCCGCTCTCATAAATTATGCTTACGACTCGCTTTTGTTGTCAATAACGAGACCGGTAGATACCAGATAAGTAGGAAAAGCTTATTTTATTTTAAGCTATACAGGGGTAATTAGAGAAATATATATTTAAATTAATAGGATTCTTTATCACAAAGGTTTATTTTTAAATGTTAATTACCTATTTCGAAAAATGTTCGGGATATGAATTTGAAAAGGTAAGTAAAAAATAAACTTGAATTTTTAAAATGAATCAATTCACAGTTTTTATCCAGCATCTTAGTAATTTTGTGATACTTATTGATAATCTAGCAGATATTTATCACAAATTCAATTAAATATATACTCATTAGCCACCAGAATAATAGGGCCCCTAAATCTTAAATTTTGATCTTTAAATAACGCGTATTTTTTGGATTGACAAGGTTAAAATAGTAAAAAGAGAAGCAGCTGCAGGATATTAAAAATTTTTATAAATGTTGTAAAATACCAAATTTGGAGTTTGGTTCATGTGTTAAATTTAATCTATTGTCTTTCAAATCTTTCAATATACATTTGAGAGTAAAATATATACGGACTCTGGTATAGAGACTTCCATACTATTTGAAAGGAAAAATTGATTACATGGATGATGAAAAGAGAATTTAGTAAATTCGTTCAAAAGGAACTGACCAATTCCACTTTGGTTAGCTATAGAATTGAATTTTTGTGTTTTCTTGCTTAATGTAGCTGTTTATATAATATCCTTATTATAAAATTAAATCCGTAAAAAGAAAAGAGAAAAATATTAATATGACTTTTTGCTCATTTCAACAATTAATTAATAAATTGGAAAAATATATACAACATAAATATAAAACACGAACAACCAATAAACACCGTTCTAAAATAACAGCGCTCGACGGGCGACGTCCCGTATAATATGCCAAATTAAATGCAAGTAAGGACGTAGCGACGTACTGTACCATCCAAGTCACCAGCGGCATCGGTTCTTTACGCGATAAATTCGGACGAGTGAAACATCTTATATTTTTATTCTGTAATCTTTGACCATGGGTCAGATGAGGAGCGAAAACAGACAGTGTACGTGTCAGTCAGTCGTTGAACGATTATAGGGCGCTTCCTACCCATTTGTAGATCGACAGTGTCAAAATTTGATTTTAACATTGAAATGTTTTGTTTTATTTTACGTTGGTTGCAGAAAAGCATGGATTGCGAAATGTTTCTACCTTCAACATTATTACCACTGGAATTTGAAAATCTTTTGTTGATGGAAACTGGTAGCTAACCTTAACCCACAGAATACCGATTTACCGGTTCCTTAACCTCTATAAACAAGAACATGTGTACATGTTGCGCATGTCAGGGTAATAGTTCGCAAACACAATAATAATTATTAAAATTTTTTTGTCAATAAGTTCTACTAGTGGAAATTATTATAATTCAGTATCCAAAAGAAACGACTCTGCCGAACTTATCACTTTATTTTTGTAAAATACATTATGGCATACACTGTTCGGGTCGAAAATACATGGACAACTACTACTACGACAACAACATAAAACGGAAAAACTACAAGAGTTGACATTTGACATATGGTGTGTACACTGTACAGTTGCCAACTTGAGTACCAGTGGTAGCTTTGGTGTTGGATTGTATATTCAACAGAAATGTCAATCTGCATCAGACTACTTGTTTGCTGTTTTATTAGTGGAAAATTGTATATAGACCACAGTGGTGAAGACACTTGTAAACCTCGCTAATTTTGGAGCTTGGTTAATAATAATAGTCTCCACCACCTTGGTGTATAATATAGGTACCTATTATTGACTGCATAAAACTGAAATTCCTACGTTATTTAGAAATTTTTTGTTTAAAATAGAAAGAAAATCTGGGGTATTTCCTAGTTAGAGCAAAGCATAGTGGAGCTTTCGTTTGAGAAAATGGTTTTAGATCGTTTTTTTAATCTCCAGGAGACAAATTATACCAGTTATTGTAAACAACGAATAATTAAAAAGGCTACAAAAAAGAGCATATTATTGTTAATAAGAATAAATAACACACAATAATTAATAAAATATTTTGAAATTTGTTTACAAATTAAAGCAGTTTGGCGCCACTATGCCCAGCATTAAGTCTTTGTCTACTAATGAATGATCGTTCTGTGACTCTCAAAAGACTATTTTCTATAGAAAAGCTTATAACTCACTGAAAAAAAAGGATTTTGACCTTCATAAATCGAGCTAGCCGGAAATAATAAAATAAATAAAAGTAAATGTGTATTTCCGATACAGAACTACATTTATTTAATGTCTGCTTTGAAATTATTGACTTGAAAAAAGTGTTGAGCTGAAACCATTTAATAGTGGTTTCTGAGATAATCTCTCCATTAACCATAAAATCAAGATTACAGTTTGTCGAATTGATATATACAGAGTGAACTATTAACAAAATCCACTCGTCATCCACCTTTGTGAATTTTTGACAAATTTTTGAACGAAATCTTGATGTAAAGTTGATTGGGGATATAAATATTTTCATATAATTAGATAAATGACAGCTAGGAGACAAAAGGACGTAAAATAGTATACCATATTGTACACGGTGTTTGAAAAATGTAAATATAAATATATATTACCTATCACTTTTAGATGTGACAGAAATATAATTTTAAACACCTTGTATGACATAAATGATGTATGTAATTTTTAGGTGGAAGTTTTGGGAAATTTTTTACTTTATATTGCAAAATTAGTAAAATATTTTTGTAGGTATTATTTATAATGTGTGCTTTACAAAGTATCCTTTATTTATAATAAAATTTAAATAATATTTCGTATTTTTCTTGAATCCTCAAAGTTCTTCTCCCTCTGATTCCCTATTTTAATAAAAAGCAAAATGAAAAAAAAATTCCCAGTACCCCTGGTGGGACTCGAACCCACAGTCCCCGGCTTAGGAGGCCGATGCCTTATCCATTAGGCCACAGGGGCTTGTGATTATATAGCTTTTACAAAAGCTACAGTACGTTTAACAACCACTGATAGGTTAAATCAGCTCATTTTGAGAAAAACATGTGAATTAACCAGTAATATTTCATTTTGGAACAATTTAAAACTTAATTTTGAGTGAATAGATATGTATAACAACACCGCTACATACAAATTATAATAACAGCTTTGTGATTAGATTATCATAAAAGGTAGGTGTTTTTAAAAATTCGAGATTTGGAAATTCAGCCATAGAATTAAATTAAGCTTATGCATTATAAAACATTATTTATCGTAGTAATATTATATCCTCAATTTGTTTTCTAATATAATATTATAATTTCAACTTTATTCTATGAGCCCCTGAAAGTTATGTGATCCTATTATCACTTCAATCTTGAGTACGAACGTTTCATTCGAGTTTCGAGTGCAATAATTGGAAGACGAACACGTTATACTTCAACTTTGCAATTGATTTTGGACAGACTTTACATACCTAAAACATTTTTTAAGTCAGTACCTAACTCTTTCCATCTGTTTTTTGTAGACTATGCGACCAGCCTCGTCTAAAAATTATTTTTTTTTCAATTTGTTGCGTTACAATTTAAATTATCTTAGGAATTTTGATTTATTAGAACCATTTCAAGCGATAGTAGAACAAAAAACGTTTGCAAAGAGATGTAATTAATACCTATATACCTACTGTAACTAATGAAAGAAGAGGTAGTAGAATAACTACCTAATACATTTTGGTTAGTTTTTGTGAAAATACATTGTCTGCTTGGCATTTTCACACAATTAATTCTGTTATAAATTATAATAGATACTAAATACCATGAAAAGTATACTTGGATGAATGACTGCCAAGATGACACGCATTCTTTGACATTATTAAACTGTACAAAAGCCAATACCGTTTATTAAACTTACTGTTATTGAATATTTTTATTAAAATCTAAGCAATGAGGCGGAAAGATTGTGCATATTTACACAATTATTCAATAAATAGATTATTGTGTCAAAATAACGTTTTACATAAAAAAAATTCAATTCGGTTGGTTTATTAATGTTCATGTTAATTAAAGTACTGCTTAAATTTGTTGTTCAACTGAATAGCATAATTGACATTTTCCAGTAAAAAGACACATTTTTTTTACACCATTGGTTGACTGACTGACTGCACTTCACCGACATTTTAAAGTCATCAGTGGCACATAAAAAATGCAGTTATTGTTGTTTACATCATTCATCACTATATCTGAGAAATGACAATGAATAACAAGCTTTTCAATTTCTGACGCCGTAAATAGTGCAGTCAAAACTAGAGCCTACAGTGTGTACCGTGAAAATAATAAAGGAAAATTGTTTAATTGAGTTTGTTCAAGGATTTATTGACTTTGATAAGTGAGGTAGGAAGAAAAGGTAAAACATTCCAACAATACACAAGTCAGTGACGTGCTTTGTGGGTGAAAGGATGTGTGATATGATAACGCCTGCATTTTGCTCTTCCATTTTCATTGTACCCTTTCCGTCACATGAAAATCTTGCACTGTAATAATAATATTAATTTTCCACTCTGTTTTTTAATCATTTTTAATTTCAATCTCCAATTAATACATTGAGATACGTTATCAGTGACCATGAAAACCCTGACAACTGACATGAAAATTTGTTTTTCCACAGTCGTGAGTAGAAATCAGTTCCTATGACATCAAAATTGGAACAAAAGTAGTCGATTATTCCCAAGGGAGTATAATGCTCCGAAGAGAGTTTACATTACGGAGAACGTTTTTTATGCAAAATAAAGATAACATTGAAATTATTTATTGACATTTGAATTGTTACATTTGTAAAATTTTCAAAATTAATTTTAGAAGGAATATTACTTTAAACTAAACCAAACTAGCACCTTAATTTGACAATTCTTTTTGTTTGTTCATTTTGTAGTTATAACAATGACTCAACGACTAGTAAATAAATGCTCAAATGCTGAAAGCGTGCTGCTTGATAATAGCCCAAGGCCGCAGGCAGAGGGCTATTATCTTTGAGCAACACACTTAAAGCATTCTCTATGACAAAATTTTGAGTATTTATCAAGATCCGAGGAGTATTCGATAAGATAATTTTTTACTTGATAGATATCAAAAAATTGATTGTCAATCTGATGTTTAATAGTTTTCAATACCAAATTTATTAGTTTTGATCAAACAAGTATTCATTTTTATTTAAAACTACAGTTGTGAAAAGTATAGGTAATTGGTAAATTAATTGAATCGTTAGATGCAATACCAAACCTACGCGACATTTTTAAACCAGTAGTCAGTTTGACGTTTTATTAATTTTTAATAAAAAAAACACCACATGTAGGGTATTATCGCTGTAATACCTACAGAGGTGATTGGATGAAATTTGACTCATGACTTAAAATTAAGTAATTTGATTGGTTACTATATTAAGTAAAAAATTATCATTTGAACACTCTTTTTTAGCTACGTGATTATCTAGTTGCCTTGAATTTAGTCGTTTGTTGTATAAACTTTTGTGCTGACAGTAAATTTGACAGAAGTGTCAGACATAGAGAAAAATATTTGTTACTTTCAAAAAAGACAAATTACCCAATATTATAATCAGTAAATTGAATAATCGTCCTCATTTTACTGTGAATATGAATTTAAATAATTAAAATTCGTTGTGCATATATTTGTTCATGGAAAATTCATTTTTATGTTTTTTAACTCCTTCGGAGCACATTTTATTTTATCTTTTCTTCATGTGCTCGTAGATAAACTTTTGTATGACACTTGTGCGGGAAGTACCTTTGCGCACTTGTATCATAAATAACTATTTTCTGTATAATTGTTTGTTACTATTGTCTTTTCTGTTACAGTGTATCAAAGTGAAGGAAAACGTATCGAAATTTTAATTATGTAAGAATATGGAGACTATAAATTATTGATTAGAGCCTCGATTATTTTATAAAATTATAAATGGAAAGCTTCACTGTATGCAGAATTTCACAGAAATTCAAAAATGTAAATATATACAGGGTGTTCTATTTAAAATAACAAAGTTGATATGCATTTCCGGTTTAACCGGATATGGTACATTAAATTTGATAACATTTTTGAGTTCCTTGGATCTTCTTAGCAGAGGAAGAGTAATTTCATTTAAAAATATTAAACCGTTGAGGAGATACTTAGGGCGTTCCATACTTTATACTGACTCTGTATATTTTTTTATATTTGCTTTGCTTTCAAATTTTCACCATTAAACCAACTTATCATTGAATACTCCTCGATTGAGTCAAACATAGATAATTTCTGCACAAATAATAGACAAATAAAACGAATCTTTCTCCAGGGTAATTCATAGGAAAGATTTCACTTCGCATATAATGTTTGTGTAAGTCTCTTTTTGTGAATGCCTAGCTGTATATGAGTGCTTACTTTAATTTCCCTAATACTGCATTGTATTAATTTTTTTTTCTCTCCTGTCATTATTATCCTGTGTTTGTCCTTATCCTGTAATTGGGCTTGCCCGAGGATATTGTAATTAATTAGTTAAATAAATAAATACTGATGACATGGAAATAATCTACATCGTTGGGTGTACAAGAAATAAACCAATATTTTGAAAATACTTGTGGCATTCTGATAATTATTAAAAAATTCATAACCCAGATCTACAGATTCACAGTTCTACCAATGGACAATGAATATTGAAATAAATCGATGTATATAGTTTTTGTTTTAAATTACTGTTTGATTGAACGTGGGAAACTTGGTTAAATTTCATATTCGTAATGGTTTGGTGTTTATAGACGTAGAAAATTGTGTTCAGTTATATTTTTGTCTTTGACTACATCGACTTTTTAACTGGAAATTATTTGTTATGCAGAAATAATCAGGTTTTGTTAGAATTAGTTACATTTGAAGAAAACTAAGTCACTTTTTTTATTTTAATATACGACAATATACAGGGTCCTCTAATTTTAAGATTACTATGCCAGTAGAAAATCATTAATTTTTTTGTTAAATTTCATTATTTATATTTATCCACATTGAAGATGCAGACTTTGAATTTTTGGAATTTCTAAATAAAATTATTTTTCAACACTGCATTTCAAACAGCTTTAGCATATTCGTCTACCCTATATACCTACGAATTTGAATCAACTTGTGGTACATTTTTGGAACCAGCTCAGCAAGGGAAATCCGCCAATTGAAAAAATGGAGCTGACAACATGACTCACAGGTTATTCACCCCCTCAAATAGCACTGAATAGATATTACCTACTCTATATTTCACTAATTAATTAGACCATTACTCCTTAAGCTATATGAACTTCCTAAAAAACCGAAATTACCAATAAAATCAACCTTCCACATATAATCAACCTTGTGGAATACCAACGTTCACAAATTTTCAATTTAATTTAATTACTAAGCATATTTATAGTTCAGTGAACAAGTCAAATGTGTGGCATCTAAATTTAAAACAATTTTATATAATTTTCAATGCTATTTATTTGAAAAAATGTAAATATGTGATATAAGAACTCAAAAAATCAAAATGAACGCTGAGCACATTTATATTAAAGAGCCCCCTGAATATTTATCTTCTCACGCCACTGGTTATTTTTTAAATATGTCGAGCAAAAACAATAAGCACGCCAAGCCAACAGAAAAAGGCACAGCTGTAATTATTTTCTTGAAGCCAGCCAGGAGATTTTCGAACCCCCTGTAACTTGGTTTTGGATGAAGCTAGAAGTCTAAATTTCTAGTGACTGAGAAAGCATATTACAACCAGGTACATTGCCAAATTACATTCAATTTGAATCAGCAGATTTGAAACTATTGCAAGTCAAATTTCGTCAATTTTGTCGATCATAATAATTCTGTAGTTCTAGAAGACATACAAGCTCAAATTTGTGCCGAACAAAGCCCTAGTCGCGCAGTATAGTGATTACGTGTGCATAGATGCTGTGCATGAAAATGAATAGATATCTTCCACAGAGGAAATGAGCACAACTCATATTTTTACACCTAGGAACTAGGAACACAACTGTACTTAATATTATGCGTTCATAGTCATAGCATGGTCATAGCCAGGTTTCTGTCATAGCCTACGAATCTCGTGCCACTGTGTGCTGTGGTGTCTGTCAGGTGTCTGTACTGTGCTGCGCGCGCTTTGCCGAAATGTGTGAAACAAAACAAACATAAATTCCAGGTTCAAAGAATACAACAGACAAGAAGCGAAACGGGTCTGCGTTCAGTCGTCATATGTCATACGATCACATGTGTTCATCTTTCTTATGGTCTTTCAGACTCAAATTAGATTAAAGTTTGCTTGTAGGTTGAAATTATTTTTTTAAATGATCTATTTTACGTGTATATTGACAACGAAAAGTGCAGAAGTACAATAGCTACTGATAAATACGTATATAACACATTTGATAAAACACAACTTTATGCTGAAATACTCAGTGTGATTCGAGTAAAGCTGTAAGCGTTTATTATGGTTCAGAGTGTGAGCCAGAGTTAGCTGTCACCTTCAAGGTTATATATTTTTGTCCCTTCAACTATAGATAATATAACACTGACCTTCAACATCAAATGATTTTCGCCAGTCCTCACTTGTTGTTGTTGTGTGTATTCTTTGCTCAGGATAGAAGCAGATATTTCGTGTGAGTGCGTGTACTACCTACAGACAGAAAGAAGTGAGTTACCATGTAAAATATAACGTAAAAAATCCCATTCCCCTATCGGATTCTTGATATTTTTCGAATCAAATGTACTACATCGAAATAGTCACTGTATCGAACTTAATTTGTCACACCTTCCTCGTATACTATTTTTCAGCGACTGTCCGTTCTATTACAAATTATTAATGAACTGATACAGATGCATGCATCGAATTCATTGTAGCAAAACATTAATAATAACAATAAACTAGAGATCTGGAGATAAACACACTTAATGTGTGTTAAGGACAACGGATGAAGTAAAAAAGGAAGTAGTAGAAACGATAACAATTCTTGTAAAATATCTTCACCTGGGCCATCATTATTTACGTTCGGTTGTGCAAAATTTATTTAAATTACAAGTCGACACACACACACAAAATTTAAACTAAGAAGGCTATATAATTATTTTTAATATCATGTTGAAAGTACCTAGTAAATTTTTGGAGTAAAAATATTTTTTGGTGAACAATGTCAAACTTAAATTTGATACGATTTAAATATAAATAATAATCTACAGGGTGTCGTGTGAATTGATGAGTTTCGAAAGATTTCAAAATTTTCGTTTTATTACACAGGAACATTATTATACAGACTATAGTATATACAGGGTGGTCCGTAAGTAATGGACCAAAGTAGAATGGAAAATTCATGGCCTAAAAATATAACAATCTGACGCAACTTCCTTTAATAAAAGATTGATAAAAAAGATACAGGGTGGCAAAGTTGGAATGTCAAAAATGTTTTTCTCTGTAAATTGAAAGATTTTTGATATACAAACTTAAAAATTGGAAAATAGGGGCTTAGGGCCTGGGAAATCATAATATGTTATCCATTTCGATGTATTTTCTAGAGGGCGCCACAAAAGCTATGTAATTGGTATAACTGTGCTATTAACTCTATTTATTGGAAAATATTAAAATTGCATCATTTTTGCGACATAAACGTATAATAATAATAATAATAATTGTGTATCGAATGTTCAATATTCTCTTGGGTGATGGCGCTGAACCGGTTTGTGTTCATTTTTCAATAAACTTCGAAGCACTTTTAGTTGTCAATAATGACATATTCAAAGTAAACTTTTGACTTTTCAATGTAAACAAGGTATTATCGATGAGGAAGCAGAATTATCAGTATAATACCGAATGATTGGCTAGAATAATGTATTGCTATTGGTTAAAACCACCAAAATGTCAGATTTTGACAGGTGAAAAAAATAATCAGCTATATATACCAGGAATATTGATAATTTACGATAATTTTGTCATAGATTTCGAAAGCGTGTTGCTTGATAACAGCCCGACTCCGAAGGCGGAGGGTTGTTACTTCAAAGCAACAAGCTTGAGTGAAAAATTTAAAATGGAGGATATTAAAAAGAAGGTATTAACTATTTATGATAATCTAAATTATTAAAACACAAGTAACTATGCACACTTACCCTTATTGAAAAACTTTACGTGGACCTTTACGAGAAGGGGAAGAGCTAATTCTTCATGCATTGACAAAAGTGCACTCCGATTAGAAGCGAGGCCTGGACTGCACTGGAATATAGATAGGACAAGTCCATCAACTGATAAGTTGACACACCAATGACAGTGGTACAGAGAGATTTAGATTTGTAAAAAAAATTGTCAAATAGTTTAAGAATTTGGTGTTGAAAAAAAATTTAGTATATATTTTCTAATTTTGATAAAAGGACAATTGGGGGAATTTATTTCCAATAGAGTGTGATTTCTATAAGAACTATTATTGTGTTCAAAGGTGAAGGGAGAATAAGAGATTCACTCTGTATATTTTTAGAATACGGGTTAAAATGATGGGAAATATATATATATATATTTTGTTAAATATACCACAACAAATATTCAATTGTTTGTACAAAACCTCAAGATTAAAATAATATCGAACAAAAAACGTGTTCAAGTGAAGAAGAGCAAAAGAGTGAGCGAGAGAGAGAGGGGTGGTGGGGTAACAAATATTTACCTCATTGGAATTTAAAATTAACACTCTACTATCTGCTCTCTTAACCGTATCACCTCACCTCTAAGCAGACCGGTAAAGATCGTGACAAATAAAGTAATTTTCTAAAGTACAGTGACTTTGGGTGTTACAGTTGACAGTTTTCCCAACGGTTTCGTTTTAAATGAAAAAGTGCGGCGGTTCTAACTGCGCGTTAAGGTTAAGGTTTTATTTATTTTTTTCGAGTGTTTGGTATTCATTTTTATTTTAGTAACCTTCAATTTGGGTTTATCGGATATTTAGATCGTTTTATTGCGTGAAAAAGAAGGTGGTGAAAACGGATATACAGCAAGAGGATATGTTTTAGTATCTTTTGTAACTGACGTTATTACTCACGTCTTCAAGTCGATTGTTTTTATTGAAGATATGGATACTACAACTAGGTGAGTAGGTTTTTTTACATTTCTGATTACTTATAGTGGTTTTTAAAATGTATAATATACAGGGTAGCGAGAAAGTCTGGAACCAAGTCATTTTCTTTGAAAGGAATTCACATATAATTATCAAATTTTGGGACTATAAACGGTATTGTATTCTTCATTTTTTAAAAACGAGAAATACAATACTGGGTTCATAACCCTAAAATTTGATAATTATATTATGTTTATTATTTTCAAAGAAAAAAACTTGATGGTGTGCCAGACTTTATTACCCTGTATTATTCTAAAATACACAATATTATTGGTGTACAGTCTTCAAAAAGAATTAATTTGACACTTTATTTGTAAAAAAAATACACAAAATATTTATTACGAATTATCTATCTATAAATTGCAGATTTTAGAGACCAAAAAATATTATATTATAGCCCAATAATAATAATAATAATAATAATATAATATTTATTCAACTAAAATTTTTGACAACTGATAGATATACAACAGTACATATATGAATAAATATACTAATCACAGAAGCAGTGTATAAAGCTGCTTGTTTTGTGATGTAAAATAACATTTAACATTTAAAAATATTTACATTTCGTAATGTTCGATATTGTTCTAAGAATAAAATTTAAAATTAATTTAAAATTAAAAATTAAAAATTAAAAATATTATACAATATGTCCCCCTAAGTTGGAATCATTATGGAAAACTTTTTTATTATTAATTTTAGAAAAAGAAAAGTTATTTTTCATAAAGATTTCTGCATTATCTAAAATCTATAATATTGTCATCAAATATCAAATTTTTCAGTCGTATACGAGATTTGTCAAAAAATACGAGTTTTACTCAAGGGTAAAGTACCTTTAAATTTGACAATATCAAAAAATATTACTAAAAAAAGTTGGATATGTCGAAGCATTAGTATGAGTAAAGATTAAATTTGTTTGTTTCTAACATTACTATACTGTTAATTTTATAACTTGGTGTTAGAATGTGTTTTATTATTTGCAAAATCAATGAATATGTACTATTATGGCGTGCCGTTTTGGTATTTAATAACTTCGTTTTAAAAGAGGAAAAAAATATATATCACTTCTCTCAAACATTTTTATTCCGTAATGATTCTGTTGAAGAATTAAAATTATGTTTTTCATAATAATAATACAGGAATTACTATTATGAAAAACATAATAGAAATTGCCGATTTAAAATTATGGAATACATAATGAAAATTCATGAATTTAAATTATGAAAAACATAATAGACACTCAATTTCCATTATGTATTGAGGTTGCCTATAATAATCTAATACAAGTAGGTACCTGGAATCGGATAGCAAATGCATTACTGCAGAATAGGCAATTAACCTCAATACATAATGGAAATTGAATTTCTATTATGTTTTTCATAATTTTAATTCATGAATTTCTATTATGTTTTTTATAATTTTTAATTGGTTATTTTTATTATGTTTTTCATAATGGAAATACGTGTATTATTATTATTGGAATCATAATTGAAATTCAAGTATTGAAATTATGAAAAGCATAATGGAAATTCAAGAATTAAAATTATGAAAAACATTGTACAAATTCAAGAATAAAAATTATTGAATAAATAATAGGTACAAAACGGATTTGTATTGTTTTTAATAATTTTTTTTCTTTAATTTTTATCATGTTTTCAATAATTTTAATTGTTGAATTTCCATTTATGTTTTTCATAATAATAATACACGAATTTCCATTATGAGAAACATAATAGAAATTACCGATTTAAATTTATGAAAAACATAATAGAAATTCAAGAATTAAAATTATGAAAAACATGATAGAAATTCAAGTTCCATTATGTATTGAGGTTGCCTATCTTGTAGTGATGCATTTACTATACAATTTCAGGTACTTGCATTAGATTAGTATAGGCAACCTCAATACATAATGGAAATTGAATTGCTATTATGTTTTTCATAATTTAAACTCATGAATTTTCATTATGTATTTCATAATTTTAAATCGGCAATTTCTATTATGTTTTTCATAATAGAAATTTCTGTATTATTATTATGAAAAACATAATTTTAATTCTTTAACAGAATAATTACGGAATAAAAATGTTTGAAAGAAAAGATATTTATTTTTTTCCTCTTTTAAAACGATCTTATTGAATACCAAAACGGCACGCCATAATATTGTATTCTAGTGCAGAACTAATGCAGAACTTTTTATGAAGAATAAGTTTTCTACCTAAAATTAATAATATAAGAGCTCTTCGTATGATTCCAACTTATGGGAACATATTGTCTAAAAGAATTTCAATTGTGTAGGTACTTCAAGCGCACTCATAATAGTTCTCAGCAAAGCCTGTAAACTTTTAACTCCGCTCGTACCTTTAGACTACAAAAGACACACGGTATAGAAAAAATGGGTATCTTTAAAAAAGGTTTTAAGTTTGCTGCAAAATGGTGATTATAAAACATAATAGTTTCATGATCTAATTGTATGATATGCTACCAAAGGGCTAACAAATAAAATATAAGAACATTGAAAATCAGTTCATAAGCATTAGACAGCTAAAAATTTTCATATAGGATGAATCAGTTATGCTTTTCTTGAGATAACGCCACCTCAGGCGATAGGCTTCCGCCACAATTTTAAACTATGTCGTCCTATGTTAGTCATCATATTATACAACATTAACACTTGAATGTTTTCAGCTGCACATAAGCAAAAAATTGATGATCACCTATGGGTATAACCCATTACTTTTCTTCCAGAGAACCCATTTATCTATCTTCAGCAGTCAAAAACAGTTTAAAGGGTGCTTATGCAACGTCATTTAGTTTTATTGTTGATGTCATTTCTTCTCCCCACATTACTTTTTAATAGCAAACAATAGACAACATTTATTTTTTACATCTCCAATTTGTGTCTATCTTTTTTAACATTTTTTAAACGTTAAATATTATATTTTTCCATAATTTAAATCCAACGTTATTTCATACTTTGAATTCTGTTTTTTCATCCCTTTTCCTCCATACCTCTACATATTTTGTTAAAATTAAATTAAAGTAACAAATTAAATTACTTTTATTATAAAATATAATTTTTTAAATGCCCGGAAAAAAATTAAATTGATGAAAGCTTCTACATTATAGCAAATAAAAATATATTAGGTATATCTCCACGGGTTATTACAGTAATTTACATAAATTTCTGAGTAGCTTCCTATTATGTGTTTGTTGGTTACACTTTTTAAACTTGATTTTAATTGAGGAAATCTCTTTAAAAAAATTGGCTCTCCAAACTATTTTTTATCTAATAGTCCAGTAGAAATACTTGATGCTGTCCTACGAATGGACTTATAATGTCAATTTTGGGACGAGGAATTGCAGGCTTCCAAAGTTTTATTGGAAAAAGTTCGGAATGAAAGTTGTATGGCAGCCAATTTTTCGTCGAAATATAGATTTCCCCGTGCATTCGATTCCTTGTCCAAAAAGGTCAAATTTCAGGTATTTTTACTATATAATCTTTTTGAGAGAGTGCTCAGGAATGGGTTAGATTTTTTGATAGTGTAAAATTTTTACTTGAGGATAGCCTGAATCATACCTAGTTAAACATAAGTTTATACCCAAATTTTAATAAAAATTAATCTGGTAACTAGGGGCCGAGCCTAGGGTACCTGCCGCCCGGGTGCAAGAACAAATATTCCGCCCTAGCTATTAGCGTACCTAGTCGAAATTTGTTCAGCGGCTTATTCTTTATTATTAAGTACCTATTGATTATCTTTTTTACGCCGCCCGATCCGCCTGAACGCACCATTTTGGTATTGTAATAATCGAGGTAATAATAAGAAAACAATAGGTTTTTCGGAGAAATACCGCTATCAAAGAAAGGCACTTTGCGCTTTGCCCAAGGGGGTGCAGGGAGGGGCAGCTGCCCCCCCTAGAGATTCTAAAAAAGTTGCCAAATATGATGCAACCAAAGTCCTAAGTCTTTGAGTTGATTTGCTTGAAGTTCAAGCCTTGAACAATCATTCCCGTACGTCGAAACTCGAATGAATTCACCAATTCCACTCCTAATATTCCGTACTATGCTCTGCTCTACTCTATCGTTGAATGGGGAGAGGGGAGTGGGGAAGCAACATGTAACCGCGCCACGGCGCCACCCCGCACAGCCGCCTTTGTTTTAGCGTCTGTCTGTCATCATAAAATACTTCAACCTAGAATTGTAACTGGGATTGGAGAGAATGTTTTAAGTTACGATGCGGCCAAACTGCAGAGGGCACTGATCATCAACAATCGTAATGTCAAGATGTCAAAATGGAAGGAAAAATAAACAAACCACTTCAAAAACTTTGTTGTGTTCCGTTTTGCTGAGACAAAACGAGTGCTTAACATCGGTTTCCAAAACGTGAACCTGAAGTATTTGACTCCTGGCTGAGAAATATTAATAATGTGAAGTTACACTGCATGCCTTCAAAACAAATATACCAAAATCCCCCTGTTTGTGTTAGACACTTTAGAGATGACTGTCAAGTACCAGGAAAAAGAGGCTGAAAAGAAAAGCTGTTCTCACTTTATTCATTCTAGGTAATTACCTAAATTTAATATTAGGTGCAAGTCTATAGGTTAATTAATAATTAGGATTCTCCTTTTATGGTGTGAAAAAGTAACCTTATACTATTTCAAGAGGAGATGATATGAAATTTCCAAAATTCATGAATACTAACAAGGATTCAACATTTGTTGATCTAATAATGAAAGTAGCTATATCAAATTTTGTTCTAAAAAAACGCTTTCAAAGGAGAAGACACTATAGAAATGAGTTTAGGTACTTCATACGTGACCCTCCTTGTTGAATTGCTTAGAACTAGATGCCAGACCACATGGATGAAAAAATAACACAAAATACTTATATTTTAGGAATGAAAATAGCAGAATATTGGGAAATAATCAAGTTAGGTAGAATGTTGTCTGTTATGTATAGGTATGTGTGTTAAAAATGTTGTTATTATCACCAAATAAATATTTAATTCCCCAAAGTCTTTTTATTCAAAGTATTCGTCGTTCACCATATACTTTTTCCTAG
Source organism: Galerucella pusilla (assembly GCA_910591695.1). Taxonomy (NCBI): domain Eukaryota; kingdom Metazoa; phylum Arthropoda; class Insecta; order Coleoptera; family Chrysomelidae; genus Galerucella; species Galerucella pusilla. Next base: position 120,479 of record CAJUYI010000443.1, read on the forward strand.
ACACACAAATTATATATTGCAAGCTTTACCTTCTGCAAAAATGTTGCATTATGTTGCTTTAACTCTTACTCTGCTGCACAAGTTTTTTAGAAATAAATTGACTTTTCATCTAAAGAACACAAACTGCAGCTTTTATGAAAACATATAAATTATAACTGATAGTATTTCACCAAATCTTGCATCAACAAGAGTTTGCCAAATATTCTCTTATGTTCAGCTCTGATGCAAGATTTGGCGAAATATTATCAGTTATAATTTATACATTTTTATAAGCAGCTGAATTTTTTGTGTTCTTTAGGTAAACAGTCGATTTATTTTTTAAAAAGATAAAATTCTCCATCAACTTGATATTTAAAATTCCCGCTGAATTTTATAGTTCCTGCGGCCAAACTTCAGATGGCAGTTAAAACCTTAGTCACTGCTGACAACATAGGAGTTACAATTCTAGGTTGAAGTATTTTATGTCTGTCATTTATTCGTGCGTTAGCGTTGCCACTGCCCGCTTTTACGTTTGTTTTGTGCGGGAATCTGTTTTGAGAAGAAAATCGGTACCTAATATTGCCAGGCTCTGCGAAACAAGATGGAGTGAGAAACATAAAACTATCAGAGTATTTAAGGAGAATTTTCCTGTTATATTGGAAGCCTTAGAAAACTTATCGCGTGAAGGAAACAGTGCGACTCGAAAAAACGCCTTTCAACTCCATGCGGCTGCTTTCAAAATTCCGTTTATACTTTGTATTACTTTGATAGCTAAATACTCTGCTTTGTTGGAACCTGTTGTCGACGCACTCCAATCCATAGCTTTGGATGTAGTTAAGGCCTCGCAACACGTCAAACGCATTTTGCAATTGCTTAAGAGCCACCGTGATAATCCCGAAAGAGTCACAGATGATATTATAAAGGATGCTACTGTTGTTGCGGAGAAAGTCGGCCTGGAGGAGGATATCACTTCAATGCCGCGCATTGTTGGGAAACAACGTCATCGAAGCAATCACCCAGCAAAAAGACCTTCAGAATACTGGAAAAGATCATTAATAATACCTTACTTGGACTCCGTTATTACATCGCTTGAAACACGCTTTGCTGAAGAAAATACTCCATCATTTGCTTTAGTGTGCACCGAAAACTTATACATGGAAACTTACAAGATTTTAATAATAAAGTGGTCGAGAAGTTTACAATGAATTCCCGAAAATTATGTTTTAATTATCCTAATATAAACAAACAACGACCACTATAATATTAAAACTGGTAATTTAAAAAAAATACGCTGTACGCTGTACACTTATTCAAATTCAAACTCCTTTTTATTCTATTTTTCTAATAAATGTTATTATAACTTATTCACAAGTTTTTTATTGCATAGTCAAGAACTCGTGCTCGTGTAGCTTTACACATTGGACTCTATACTGTCACAGAATATATATGTAGGTATATAGTACTAAGATACTGTTGTTATTATATACAATCGATGTAGATGTAAGGCTCGTAGTACAAGTGAAAAGCTTCATGTGCTGTCGACTTTACCTACCAATACCTACTTTTCTCATTCATAGAGAATGAGAAAAGTATGAGTTGTAGTAGGTAAAGTCAACTTGCCCCCTCCTGCGCCATTGGCTGGCGACGCCCTTGGCTTTGCCACTAAATATTTTTAGCATGATGGTGCTCTTTTATTTGTTATAGAGACATTTTGCCTTTTGCCGCTCTGTGCTATGCTGCCCGGGTGCCTTGCACCCCTTGCACCCCCGGCACGGCTCGGCCATGCTGGTAACAAATACCTAGTTCAATAATTATTTAAAAGGTACCCATATGTCTGTGAAAGTTGAAATTTCAATCCACAAGACTAAATAAATTCTTTTTATTTTTCAGCGGTCTGTATTTAAAAAAAATCCCTTGACTAATTTAAAAACCTTGTATAAATCATATTTTATAATAAATAAAACTAATAACTATTCATATTATAATTTTCTTTTTGTCGATTTAATAAATAAAGCAAATTTTACAATATTAACAAAATAAATACTTGAATCAGTAATTTTAAGTGTCGGTATATGTTGCGGATTTTAACCATCGATCCACAAGCCTCTTTAGCTCAGTGGCAGAGCACTGGTCTTGTAAACCAGGGGTCGTGAGTTCAATCCTCACAGGAGGCAAATTGTGTGGTATATTTTTGAATAACAGTTTTTTCATTTTTTTTTATGAAACTATAATATTTTTGATAAACCGTTAGATATAAAGTAATAAGGTGTCCTAAATAGAATAGTTTTTAATAGCTTTTAATCCAGAGCCAACTAAAATGGCGTGGAACGCATAAATAAATTAATACAAAATTTTAGATCGTTGAATGAGATTGGCATTTTGAATTTTTCATAAATTTTAATCCAGATAGAAAGACATATCACAGAATTAATATTTCAAACAATACCAACGGCACTTTCCATATTAATTTATAAATTTGACATTGTTAAATATTGTTCGAATAAAAGTTTTGACGATACAAACTACTCCTGTCAGATCAATAATAAAAAAATTGTCATTTAGACATGATTTAGACCATGAACCATTTAAATCGAACTTTAAAAAAGGCACGTGTTTTAAAGTTACCGTGGCAACATCAACAACTCAGGAAACGAAGTCTAAATCTATGGTCTAAATCATGTCTAAATGTCAATTTTTTTATTATTGATCTGACAGGAGTAGTTTGTAACGTCAAAACTTTTATTCGAATAATATTTAACAATGTCGAATTTATAAATTGAAATGGAAAGTGCCTATTGGTATTGTCTGAAATATTGATATGTCGATTTTTGAAATCTTAGGAAATGGTTATATATTATGGTTATACAGCGTATTTAGAAAGTGGTGACCACTTGTTCCTGTAAATCGTAATGACTTCAGCGCCCTGTATACTCTGAACTGCACAATTTAAAATTATTCTTTCATAGCGTACGTCTGTGATAGTCGTCTGGTACTACAATTCAATCGAACTGATTCGATATCTAAGAAACCGTATACAGGGCGAGCCCAAACTCGAATACATTGGTTTCACAATTTTTTTTAAATGGATCACCCTGTATTTTATATCGGTAAATGAAAGTTACTTTACTATACTTCAAAATGTATTGAGTATTCCCTATACCCAAACTGAATAGTGTTTGTGATATATTTGTATATATTTGCAATGTCAATATTAATTTATTAATTATTTGCAAAAAGTAATGTTGATTGTACCTTCAGGACAATTATTAATATTTATTGGATTGGATGCAGATGGAATATTATGTATATCTCTACCAGAACACCCATAAAGTGTTTTGAAGTACGGAACTGTCACTTTCACTACATGGAACACTCAAAACGCAACTTTCGGTATGTAAATGAATACAGAACGAGCAACTTTCAGATGGCGTCGTCTAAAAACCATTTAAAACACTATCCCAGAAATAGTCAACATCCCTATTAAAAATGTTAAAGAGTCACATGATTTGTTTTGGACTCCGTGCACTTATAATTAGCTTAGTGCTTTTTTATAATGAAACATTTGTTCTAAACTGTCAACAGTCACACCTGGGTGGTTAAATAAGCTATTGTACCTATGTTCTTTTTTTCCTACCAAGACCGTTTTTCACTTAAAATTATTAATACCAGTAAGTACTTATAACCGTTAATGAAAAAAAATTCTCTCACGTTATGGGATAATTATTGTAAAAGCATTTATTACTAGTAACACATAGACCTTTACCAGATTATTTTAGTTCCGTATAGAAATACTAACAGTATATTTCTTAAAAAGAAGTTCACCGGAACATTTGCTAACGATTTAAAGTCGAGAACGACAAGTACTGTTTCAAATAATGGAAAATTAGTTGTACCAAGGACCGTAACAATTGGTTGGCGCGCAAATTGCGCATTAATTGCATTTTTACTCGTTACAAATTAGAACGATTCTGGGAATTGTAGGTTGGTAGATAGTAAATCGTTTTTAAATTATCCTTAGAAAGAAGGTGGCTGATTACACTTTAATAATCAAGGGATGTACCGGGTGAATCAATAAGGGTAACCATATC
>CAJUYI010000443.1:144545-168849 GCA_910591695.1 Galerucella pusilla
GAATTATGGCTATCATAAATTGCTCGTTTAATAATATACTATTATTTATATCTACAAAAATTCACACATTGAATATTCCAAAAAACCAAACTAACAAGTTGTAATAATTAAAACGATAAAGATAAGACGAATGACTTTATCTATGTAGCTATGGTTGATTGCAGCTCTTAGTTCCAACAGTTTATGGACCTCTTGTACGGGAAGAGGCCCAGATTTGGCTGAATCTATACTCCTATACACAAATTTGGGCGGAAGTGACTAAAATTAACCAAATAAAATACCTTTAAACAGAGAAACGTAAAGCCGCGATTTGACGTTGGCCATGTCAATTGGCAAATAGCGGCATGATGTGGACGCGACCGTTGGATCGTGCCAATAAGCCAGCCGTGTGCCAAGGAAAATCGCTGCGGTCTCCTTCAAAGGAAGCCAATGAGAACGGACAGTGAAATGATGCGTACATGAACGTCACGATCATGCGCATAACAAAATTTCTGTTCCAACAAGTTCCGACAACTCCACGGACTGATAAAAATGCGTTCCAACAAAAACTGGACACGTTCATGAACGTGTCGGCGAACGATCATTTTCATCAGAGATTTGGATGTAGAACCGTTCGTCCAAACTGTCAGTTGATGTTTTAAGGTTAGGTAATGGTAAATAAACATAAATCAAATCAAATAAAACGTGAACTTATAGGGTTGTAATAAAGTTCCTGAAAGTGGTAACAGTTTAAAAATGAGTCGTAGAATCGTTCCAACAATACATAGATTATGATGTTCATGGATTAATTCACGTACATGTTCTCGAACGTTTGATTCGTACATAAATAAGTTCACGAACGTTCACGTACTAATCAGAAGGTGGTTGTTGGAACAAACCTATAATCGCCTCGCATTTTGACTACATAATAAGTAACATATAACGGACAATGTATCTTCCTGTATGGCTCGAGAGACGCTCGTAGACGTGGCAAGGGTTGAGTGGCGCACATAAGTTCGAGTCACGACTGTTCAATGTGAATTGAGAATAAAAATTTTTACATGATGCCGAAAATTATCGAGTAAAAGACCGAAAAAGTATGTTAAACTCGATACAGGGTGATGTGAGAAACGAACGTAACTTTGTGCCTTTTTTTTGCAAACGTACAAGTTCAGTAGTTGCCTGTAAGAAGTTATATAGGATGTCGTTTAATAACTGACGTATTTCTGTTGAGCAAATTTTACAAATTGAAATTATGATATTATAATTTACTTGGTAGAAGCATTGTATAAGGATCATTATACATTGGTAGAAGTAGTACTGATGGTAACGTACACGGAGAATTCGACATGTTTATTTATAATAGAAGTACAGTATTTTTTTAAATCACTCTCATTTAAATCGACTTGCATTTTTTTAATGGTCAACTTCTCCGGTACGTATGAAAGTTGTATTTTATTTAAACACGTATACGAGAATACACAACACACATGTTCCTTTTTTTTGCTTATATAAAATACAAATCTTCAAAACATGTACATATTATTTAATAAATATATTCAAAAAACGATTCCGTTTAATTTGTTATGTAATTCATTCGATAAACCCTCGGAAAATCTGACTAATGAATTACTAAACCTCAGCAGGGCTTACTCACAGGTCACTGTTACCTAAGGAAGTACATGCATACAATCGGCATATATAGGAAAGAACCTATTTGTCGGTTGCGCATGGAAGAGGAGGAAACTGCTTCTTACATTATCTTTGACTGTGAAGCATTATCTCATTGGAGAAGTAGACTCCTAGGACTAGGAGTATCCAGAAGAAGACCTAGTGAAAAGACTGTTAAGCCTGATAAGGGCTACTGGTCTCTTCATATAAACGGCACAACTAAGAGCACAAAAAGAGCCACAATAGAATCTTGCGAGTCGCAGTGGAGGGCCTTATAGACCCACTCACCACAAACCCTAACCTAAGAGCACAAAAAGCCTAAAGGCTGAGGTACCGAGGACTCTAGCCTCTGACCGGTGGTGTCGAATCAGTCAATCAATCCATTCGATTGAATGTTAAGAGATACTGGCCTATCTAATGTTGTACTTCCCCAGCTCTCTCAATTAACCACTAGCTTTGAGACTGGATATTTCAAAAATTATAGTTCTTCACCATTGGCTTTTCATCGCCCAGTGCAAAGAACCGCATATAAAAGAAATTTTAAGGAGTAGGTATAGATGAAATAAAAGTCTATTTAGGTTATATATTTACATTTAAATTTAAAACAATCATATTTAAAATAAAATAAAATTATTGGAACTTTCAGATTATTTTTCATTACATTCCTCTTCCCTCCCACTTGGAGTCTGCTGCTTCATCGTTTGACAGAGTTGACGTTGTCGCCCCAAAGTCGACATCCATTTTTTTACAAAAGAAGTGGGAATGATGATTCTCTAAATAAATTAACAAAAAATAAGTATCAACATGTGTGTTGGAGTGCCAGTGAGAGAGAGTGGGTTTAAGTGAGGGTGGGCTAGAGAGTCTGAAAGAGAGGGGTTTGGTATTAGAGAATGAGTAGGAGAGGGTGTGTAGGTGTGTAGTAGGGAAGGTGAGTGTAGGCTCACAGCATTAGGCCACATGTGACCCATTGTACATCCTCCCGAGGAGTTTCCTCCTAGGACATCTCCTTTATCTCTGCAGGTGTAGGCCAAGACTCACCGAACACACACTCTCTTATTGACAAATACTCCGGACACTCGCATAAGACATGCCTGACAGTTTAATCTTCCTGTTCCTGTCCTGTATGGAGGTGTTTCCTTAGTTGACAGTGGCCAGTTAGAAATCCTACTGTTAAACGAAGGTTTTTCCTGGACATCGCCAAATATTTCTTCGATGCCAGCTTCCTCTCTTCTTCTCACATAGTGGCTATCCGAAACATAATTATTTGACGAATCTGAATATGAGGGAGTGCGAGTTACAAAGGCTGTGTGTATTAAAGTGTGAGTGTAAATAATAGATGTGGGAGTGAGACGGAATGTGTGTTTGTGTATAATAGTGAGAGTGAGGGTGTGATAAAGTAAGTGAGAGTGTATGAGAGGATATGTGTTGGTTGTGAGAGGAAGAGGGTTTGTGTATTCGAGTTTAAGTTAGAGAGATGTTACGTAAGTGAGAGTGTGAGTAAGAGATTTATTATGAGATAGATAGAAAGTGTAAATAGGGAGTGTAGTGTAGATGGTATCAGCTTCAAAGTAACTTACATTTTTCCATACACTTCTTTATAATCCATATTGTGAGCGTCTTTTGAAGAACAAGTAGATTGAGGCTCATCAATTACGCAGTGGATGTATGAAATTGAATATATAGCTAGAGTATGTTTTCGAATCAAGTAGAATATATCATTTCACATTAACGTTATAAAGTTTTTTTTTATATTACATTCATCAAAAATCTAAATTATTCATAATATATTTCAATATTGCACAGTGCCGCCATTTTTATACAAATTATCATACAAAAATCGTACAGGATTATTCACAATAAATTACCCACCTTATATCATCGTTATTATGGTACATGGAAATATTAATTTTTGATGAAAATTGTGAAGTTGACTGAATTTTATTAAAATGCTTCACCGTTTTTCGTACTTTTCAAATATTTTTTAAAATTGTACCTACTCAGTCAAATCGTAGTCTAAAATTTTTGAGTTCGTTTTCATACTGTTTATCCATGCAAATTAATTTACTCATTGGCGTATCAAAAGGTTAAAAGACGTATTTTATTTATTTTATTGAAATTCTGACAAATAATTAGCGATTCTTTTTTTACTACAGTATAATAAATGGAATATTTTTAATTTTTGGTGTGTTTTTGACTGAAACAAAATATTTAATAATTAATAAGTTTTTAAATTGATTAAACATAGGCGGTGACAAATTGTTCATAATTAATAAAAATTAATTACCAAATTGAAAATTATATGCGAGCATTTTTTAACAGAATTCAATTAAAAAAATCTAATTATGTTCTAACCTCCAGAATACACTTTTTTGTAAATTAATATGTAGGTATATACATGAAATTGAAATTGAATTGAATTTAAAAATCAATTTCAATGTCAATTAATGGTTTTGTTGGTATAGGTAGAAAACTAGGAAATCACAAACTGTAATTAGTGTATATCTACATTCAATAACGTCAATGCTGCCATGTTTCAATTACAAACGAAATATTTCATTGTGCCTTAAATATGTTGTGATATTAATACAATTAAAAAAAATGAGCAAGCCCAATTTTTTCAAGTTCTTCAATCAAGAAAATGGAACAGAAGCGTCACTGACATCTATTATTAAGCTTAATACCTACAGATTGCGAAAAATTTATTCAAGTCATACCATTTACACAAGTACGACAAGGAAAATAGGAGAAAAACTACTTGAAAGAGAGAGAAGAATAATTGTGGGCAGTTAGCCCATATATTTTGACATGAAACAAAATATTAATAATAGAAGGCAGTTGCTTAAATTGAAAGGCATTTATAAATTGGAAAGACATTTCTCAATCAACCCAATGGCAGGGGAGATTTGACGCCGAATCATGGAACAGCAGAGGAAGACTATCAACAACTTCACATTTAAATTAGTGACGTACCTGCATTACTTGTTGCATACTTTTAGTGAATTTTAAAGTAGAACACCCGATGGAAGGGAACAAATTGAAGGTTGAAGGTAAATACTATGAATTCTAGACAAAAAAAATAGTATATGGTTTTAAATGAAACTAACTGTTCCTAAATGACTCCACAATATATTTGTAAAAATGTATAAATTGCAAGTAAATTATTGACAATTGTTTCGATATAAATATCATCGTCAGAATGACAGAAGTTACTTTTGACAATAATTTACTTGCAATTTATACATTTTTACAAATATATTGTGGAGTCATTTAGGAACAGTTAGTTTCATTTAAAACCATATGATGAGTAGATTCCACGAAGTGAGGGTTTATACAGTTAACTCAAAAAAATAGTAGTTGATGGGGTACTCTAACCTAATGAAACATGGGTTCAAAAATGGAACACGCTATTGTATCTTTTGCTCAATTAAATTTGAAAAAAAATTATCTATTAATTATTCGCCACAATTCTATTATGGACAAAGATAAGCAAGTATTACAATGGTTATTATACCAGCACAATAAAATGTTAAGATAAAATAACTTTATCGCCATCAATTATCAGATTGATTTCCTGAAGTAAACAAACAGTTTACCTTCCTTTACTTTATCTGCCGCATTTGCGGTAGGTAAAGTAAAATGCGGCAGGTAAAGTATTTTGACATTACTCGAAAATCAGTGTCACGCTTCTCCCTATTACGGCTCCATAATAGGTTTCTCGAGATTTATTTATAATAAATTATTGTTGGAACTCCTTTGACTTCAGGAGTTAACTTTTATAATGCTTCAGGGTGTACCCCCAATTTAAATATAACAAATAATAAGTAGATTTGTTCTATATGTACTGTTTACTTTGTCATAATAAAATATAGGTACCTCAGTTTTTTATATCCTGAATTCTGAGCAGTTGGCGATGAAATTTTGTATGCACCACGTCAGTAAAGTGTCTTTACCGGACTCGACTGTTATTCGCCTCGCTTCGCTCGTCTCATAATTTCAGACTCGTCCGATAAAGAATCACTTTACTGCCTTGGTACATAAATAACTATTGTTACAGTTTTCCTAACATTATTAAGTGAGTAAAATGTAGATGGCGCCACATAAACTATTCTTATTAGTTACCTATTTTTCTACCCCAGACCTACTTTCGACAATTGCCGCTTCAATACGATCCACCACAATATGGAGGTATGTAAAACTATCGATTAAAACGAATAGAGGTTAGAATTATAGAGGGAAATCCAGACAAGTATGAAATAACGATGATATGGAGATGATTCATTGTATACCAAACTACTTACGTGTTTTTTTGTCCATATTAAGACTTACCATTGATAACGTGCAAATAGGCACTAGCAGAATCCAAATTGGACGGACTGCAAGTGTAATTGCCGGCATCTTCCGGTCTGGTGCGGAATATAGTCATCGTACTAATTGTTGTATCGGTACCTTTACGCGACGTGCGTATATCGATGGCGCTTTGGTCGTATTTAAGTACCCGCTCACCATCGTGGTACCAAAATATATAAGCGGGTTCTTCCAGGGACAAAGTTATTATACATTTGAGCTGAACCGTACTACCACGTTTCACGTAGATGTCCGACTCTCCTTCCATCTCAATCTTTGGAACTAAAAAAAAAAATGTTGTTAAATAATTGCCCCTATTCTTGAGACCAGTATTTGCCTGGGGATTGGGCGTGCTTCAACTTAATACGGTGATTCTTATAAGCTTGAAAATGTCATTGTTACATTCTCGTTAATTTTAAATCGTACATAGACTCAAAAATTGGCGTTTACCGATTTTGTGAGTGTTCATGTAGTCAGTTTTGCCTGTGTCTTTTTTTATAGAGGAATATCAGAATTGAAATATGCTATGCTACTGATTAATGACGCATCAACTGTCATTTTTGCCTAATATTTTGTGAATAAACATAAAATGACATAATATATTTTGGTTTGAGGATATTTTGAACATTTGTATCTTAAAAATGAATGAACACCGGTAGGAACTATTAAACTGAATTCAAATGGAAAAAGAATGAATAATTATTGAAGTAATATTTCGAATAAAATTAGGTTATGTTGCTTTATGGGATGAACGCGACCGTTAGCTCTAGGAAATTTTGACAAGTCACCATTTCATTTCTGTCAATCTGTCGTGTCTGTTGTGTAAAATGTCAGTGGAAGGAGCAATCAAAAAAATAAAACAACTACAACAGTGCAATGGAAAATATAATATCAACAAAAACCTTAGAACATGAAACAGACAGGAAATAGTTATTTATGATATGAGTGTTAAAAGTGAGGTTTTATTTTGTGAGTGAAAACGTTTGTGAAATGAGCGGAGCGAATTGAACAATTTCACGAACAAAATAAAATCACTTTTAACACAAATACCATACAATGTTTTTTGTACAACTTCCCTATTTTGATAATGAAACGAGCGAATTTGCAATGACAATAAATTCAAAATGACTTTTAGTATTCAAATAATCAAAAGATTGTTGTGAATGGCAGACGTTTACATAGCAGCGTGCTAAAAATATTTTTAACACTAGTGTTAAAAGTATTTTTAACACGCTGCTATGTAAACAATCGTTTTTAACATTGTTTGCTATCATTAAAAGTGTCACTTTTAATGACAGTTGTACAAAAAAGCATTTACCAAATAAGTTTGCGTCCAAATAGGAGGTTGCAAATGGCGAATAGTCGTTTCCGTTTTGACAGTGGCGTACTGTTAGGGTATGGGATATGTGAAATTTTAAAATTGTAGCTTATTGAAATGTATTAAATATAAAACTATATTGTCTAGGAGCAATGAAAATACGAATATAGAATAATACTTCTGATAATACTTTGGTTTAAACTTATTTTCACCAAAAAACTACATAAACAAGGCATGTTCTTTTATTCACCGGTAGATCCACCAATCGACCAACTACGTTTTTATATTCATTGGTGGATTGTAGATTGAAGAAATTTATTACTGTTGCATCAACCAAAATTGCAAACCACTCCACCGTTGTATCGAGGTGGTGGATAACTTTGGTGGTTCACAAAATGACAGCTTAACCTCAAAAAACTAACGATTTTTTGAAGCAGTCAAATAAATGGACGAATTAATAGAAATAAATTTAAAATGTGGTACCTAACAAGGTATTGGTCGCGTTCATCACAACGTAGCGCTACCGAAGCGATCATCAAATTCCTGCTGAACGCGTGTTTTGTTAATTGATCAGATTGAGCGCTGTGGTATCAGTCGCCATTTTTTCTATAAGAATCAAAATACGATACCTGCTACCGATTGATGATGCATTGACTGTCATTTATGACATATGTTAAGAACATAATATAAATATCTTTGCTTGGAGTTATTTAAGTTTGTATTTTAGTGAGAATAAATGAACAGTTGGAGGTGACTTATGATTTTAATAATAATTTGTATAGTGTATTAGGAAGTTCAACTCTCCATATATCATAATATCAAATAAAATTGAGTTGTTGTATTAGTTGACAGTTGTTGACATATAATAGGTATGTGGATAGTTTTATTAGCACGTTCAGCGGAATTACGAACTGATGGATCACTCTAAAAATCGCTACCTGTTCAACTTTGTTGGGATGAACTCAACCATTGACGGCGCTATTAACAGCGTCAGAAATTGAAAAAATTTCAAGTGGAACTATCAGATGAACTGCTAATAACGACAATCAACTTAGAAATAGATTGTCAGTGGTCAAATGATTTAAATAACAACTGCGTTTTTTTGTATGCCACTGATAACTCCAACATGTCGTTGCAGCGGAGCCTACAATCTACATCAGTAAACGTCAACTTCACAAATGAGCCTTAATTAGGGTGTTGCAAATGGCGACTTCCGTCGCATTTTCTTATACAGCTAATGAGTGACAAGACTCCTTCCTGTCTGTTTTATGTTCTAAGACAAAAACTAATAAAATTGACATCTGACTGACATGACTAGTGACTGACATAACTAATAACGCCTCGGTGGTGTATTCATTGTTTTAATGAAGCGATTATTGCAATTATTAAAAAAACTGCAGAAATCTTGTGTCTTGAATGGTAGATATTCCCTTCATCTTGCCCACATTGATCTCATCTATTAAAATGGATGTGAATCATTTTTTACAAAATAATATTAAATAACAGCATTCAAGAAGATATTGAAGATGGAAGCAGAATATATCGAAGATGCTACAGAAGATATTGAAGATGCTACAGAAGATATTGAAGATGATACAGAAGCTATAGAAGTAAGGGATGATCTGCCTCTGCAACTAATGTGAAGAAAAATACTTTTATATATAAGTATGCATAAATTCCAGGCAACACTTCCCAATCTTAATTAATCTTTACAATCTGACACTTTCAAACATCCAAAAATACATCTTTATTCCCGGAAGAAGTGAAGTTGGCTTTCTTGGAAGCGTTCCCGAGGATGATCTCTTCCCAGACAGGGAAGAGTGCGGGCCCGAAAGAAATTTTGGAATTTCTAATACTCACCAACTACATTAAGGGTAATAAAATGACTCATCTTTGGTTCTGTGCTGACTTGACATTCATATTGTCCTGCGTCTCTAGCTTGTACATATTTCACTTGCAACGTCCATGTATCTGTTGCTTCTACAAAAAATGCTTGGAACCTATCGTCAGCTATAAAAGTATACCTGAAATATAAAAAATAATCAAATTACAATCTGTGGGGCTCACACAATAACAAAAAGCGGGATGACATGAATAGTACTTTGGGACTTATTTAAAAGGTGCTAGCCCTGAGGAGAACTTTTGAATTGAGGTATTTCATGTTAGAAGTACATAAAATCAAATCTAGTAATTATAGTTTGCAAAGAGTGCATATACGCCACGCGGTAACGCTCTGTCAACTTCGGCCGTATTCCCGAGAGTTTTTGACCTACTTCGCATCATTTGATCACAAATTGAATATATACCTACGTTTCGTTGCTCTATATACAGGTGTCTTCAAATTTAAAATCGGACTATCTTTAACGCATCCATTATATCCACAATTGCAGCAATAGTATATTATTCTAAAAGGTGGTGAATACTATTATTCTTAGAACATGAAACAGACAGGAAGGAGTCTTGTCATTCATTAGCTGTATAAGAAAATGCGACGGAAGTCGCCATTTGCAACACCTTAATTATGACTCATTTGTGAAGTTGACGTTAACTGATCTAAAGCTGCATTTACATTCACTTCGAAGTCCAAGCCCAGTTTGACATTTGATAATTTATCATTTTCATTGAAGAAATTTATAGGTTATGTCCGTGGTTTATATTTGTCCAGACACTAATAAGAAAATAGTGCTTCTTGGAAGCTCTGCTGTAAACAAATAATGACATGACCTGCAGCTTAACCTCAAAATTAGACATTTCTTAAATTTTTATTTGCCATCAGCAAACTGTTTGTCCCACTTCGAAGTGCACTTTGAAGTAAGCTTCGAATTTTTTCCAATGTAAATGATACTGTGCTGCCCCCATATGACAAACACGCCAATTTCAAAACAAATTTGACTTGGAATTGAATGTAAATGCAGCTATAGGTTGTTTATGTAGTTTTTTGGTGAAAATAAGTTTAAACGAAAATATTAACAGAAGTATTATTCTATATTCGTATTTTCATTGCTCCTAGACAATATTGTTTGTATAGGACAGCTTAAGTAAAACATAATCTATTTAATACATTTCAAAAAGCTACAATTTTAAAATTTCACATATCCCATACCCTATACAAACAGTACGCCACTGTCAAAAAGGAAACGACTATTCGCCATTTGCAACTTCCTATTGGGACGCAAACTCATTTGGTAAATGCTCCTTCCTGTCTGTTTTATGTTCTAAGCTATTATTATTGACCGAGTACCAAAGTTAATTTGCGAGTGGCTTTGCCTAAAGCGGAATAAGGTGCGAGGCTTATAAATGTCTTCACCACCTCGGTGTATATGCAATTTTTTCCACAACTAGCCTAATTTAAGATAAACATTGAAAATAATGCACAAGCGTTTACCCCGTCGTCTGACTGACAAGTACATGTCAGTTTTCGATATATTATGAACGCCACTCCTTATGTCATCAGTCATTTTCGGTTGAGCGCGAATTTTAAACTAATGACATTTTTATTCAAATAATTTCATCTTTATAGGTAATTTCAAGCAGCAAATGTTAAAGACAATCTCCTGGGTATACAAAATTATGTTGCACAAGTTTTTGCCAAACTGGTCCATTATTCACCTAGGTTAATAATAGAAGAAATTATAGAAGAAATTCAACTTCCCAGTTGGCTAGAAGAAGCAACAAAATTGTCAACTTCACCAGCTCTTCGAGCACTGCACATGAAGTTCATACAATGGACTTGTTTACTACGAGGATTCAACGTTAAAACGGTTTGGCATCAAAATTTACCAATTGCTTGGCCTAATACACAAATGTCGTTGCAATACAAGGATAAAGATAAAACAGAAGCCAGGTCATTAAGAGGAATCAAATACGTTACTATCATTGTCCAAAATGAATATAAATTGAAATGCTCCTAATAATTACCAACAAATCTAGAGTGTTTATCTATTAATTAAAAAAATAGCGTAATAACCTTCTCTGATAGAAACCGGATTTCCTTTAACGCAAAAGTAACGACAAAACCCCTCTAATCATACCTCACTATCTATGAAAACATTCCAGAGGATGAGATCTTTAGGGTTGGGGTAATTAAAAAGGACGAATTTCACTCCCTTCCAGATGAACTCTCAAGTAACGACATACATGAGATCAAAGAGCTTTCGAGAGAAGGGTAAATAAATTTATTGCGTAATTAAATAAAGCTAAAACGAAAAGAGGAAGGAAAAAAATGGGTCAATCATTTATTTCACGACTACAAAGCCTGAAGGACCGCAAGTGAAAAATGATAATCGTTTTATTCACAATAAACTAACTGTACACAGGCGATAAGTGATATATGCGGGCCATAATACATCACATTCTCTACGCAATTTCCCAACGTCAAAGCTTTAATACTTTGATTAAAGAATAAGGAATTACTCAAGGAGAAGGAGTAGAATACGTTCCCATCTGTGACATAATCTTTGTCCATATGAGATTGAAAAGGAAGGGATTGTCACAAGAATACGTTAAATCTGGAGACAAGAAGTCAAGTATCTAGGTTTGACACTAGAACGTGAACTCCCATGAAACAAATACGATGAGAATATAAAACACAAAAAGCAAAAATGATGCTAATAGTGTACAGAAGCCTGGCGGAGAGAAATTGGTGTTGTCACTAACGTGGAAGTACAAGCCATAGTGAGACCAAGAGTGGGATGACTTGTCTATTGATGACGAGAGACAACTACACAAGAGCACTAAAGAAGCTTCATGTACCTACGGTGGTGAAAAATGTTTTGGAAAAATAAGATATAAGAGATTAGATATAATCGGAATTAAGGTTGAATGGAGACAAAAGTATCCCTAGATAGTAAACATCTGTGGAACAAACACGTATAGGATATAAGCAAAAATAGTTCTAATAGTGTACAGAAGCCTGTCAGGAAAAAATTAGTGTTGTCTAAGGACACAGGTGGATGTACAAAGCCATAGTAAGATCAAGGAACCATTTCCTGGGCGTAGGATGACTAGCCTATTGATAGAATTGAGGCACAATAGTACTACAGAAGGTTCTTAGCCTCGTGATACTACTTATGGTAGTGGAAAGTGCAGAAAAAATAAGATATACGAGTTATAATCATTAAACAAAACAGCCTTCCTCACTCTTTAGCAATCAGAAATCATGGAGCCTGTCACAAGATGTGATTATGAAAAAGTATAACAATAAAGAAAACAATAGCAAGAAGGAATGGGATTACAATACCATTTGAAGATTAGGAAAGAATGGTTCTATGTAATAGAAGGGACTGGAGGTACTAAGCCTTCTGGAAGTTTAAGGAAAGCCCCGAGCAGAAATGAACGTGATATAAAAGTGTGCCCAGTTTAATATTAATAAATGATGTCGGGTAGTCAAGCAGCCATTGAAGCTTTAAGTTCTTGAATAATCATAAATGGATGGTATGGAAATGCCTAGAAAAACTCAATGAATTAGGCAATGAACATGGTCACCCTACTGTGAGCTCCACATCGGGCTGGAATAGAAAATTAAATAGCAGATAAGTAAGCAAAGGAAGAAAACGCATCCATTCACATACTTGGGGAATGCACAGCCCCTGGGTTCTTGACTGAAAGAGAAGAGGTAGAAGAAAAATACACGATTACTAGTCTGTGAAACGTTCTGAGTAGAATGAGGAATAATAGATCTTTTAGATTTCAGTAAAGGTCCCTCCAATCAGTCAAACCCGATTTTTGGGATCAACTAGTCTATCTGAAGAGCGATACAAAGAATTAGCTTGTCCTAGACTAAACTGGTAATTTATACTAAGTAGTCTAAACTACTTCAAACTGCAATTTAACTAGTTTAATCTCGTTAGATCCGGCCAGCGCCTCCTGGTAAATCATATCTCATATCATATTAGGCTAATTGCAACATATTTTCTTGGTGTTGTGTTGTGAACAATTTGAGACGCTTGGTGTTGGTTATTGTTTATTTAGGGCTAATTTATGTTTTTCGTTATTGTGGATAAGGCTTCACCACATAGGTCAAAAAGAGTGGAGGCAGAGATTCTTAGCAGAGGCTTTTCAATGTTTTGACAAAGTAAAAGTATTTGGCACGAATACAACAAGTAGAATAGGTGGAAATGGGAAGCGTAAAGAAACTTACCGCACGGAATGAAGACAATACGAATAATATAATGTACTACCTTTGAGTTAGATGAATTTTCGATGCAGCTCAGGTAGCAATGGATAAAAGATTTTTGGCTTAAACTGAACATAGCGAATATTACAAAGAAAATTATATGTCATTTTTTATGTATGTGCGCGCAGTGGTTCGTTTCCAAACCCATTTTGCGCTCCGAAATGAACAGCTGATACCAAGTCGACCTTATTGACTTGCAGACACAATCAGATGAAAAGCTTAAACTTTGTATGTATCCGGACCAACTAATAAAATTTATCTTGCTTCTTCCCTTCGGGAAGCAGGAGTGCCGAATAGGTAGGCTATTAATTAAATGATATATTTTCAACCTTCGGGTCCCATGAATAGTACAATCTCACAACCGCAGAGAATTTGTGAACCGTGTAATTCAAGAAGTGAGAAGCCTGTGGCTTAAGCTTAAAGTCGTACACTTGTTGCATAACTGGCATATACTTTTTTTTGAAAAAACACTATTTTTTAACTTCGTCCCACTTGATAAAACCTTATCTATGATAACGAGAATCAGAAGTACAGTTGTATTAAGAAAAAGAGTAAGGTATTAGATAGATATGTTAGTTATGTTGGAGTTTGAGATTATTTAATATCATAGGTCGTCAAAATAGAGCCTACGTCTATGCTACTTTGAACACTAGATCAAATACCGAACAGACAGGTTTTTCCACTATTTCTATTATTCATTGACACCGTTATGTTCACTATCTCATTTGATTGGTCGACGGCTTATTTGGGTGTAATTTCTCCCCGTCTTTTTAGACCTTTTCTTTCTTTTCATGTTCTCGCTTTCAATGGATGCTAAATTATGCAGGAGTTCATTATGTGGGGGGTTGAATAATACATTCATCAATTACAGGTGGTTGGTACAGTTATTAATGGAGAGTGATTGAGTGAATTGTTTATTAATCAATGAGGATGCACGCGAAGAAGTAATAAAATTCCAGAATGAGAGAGGAGTTTTTCGGTAGATAATTGGAATCTCGGAAGTTTGTAAGCGATAAGAGTTAGTTGGAGATTTTTTAGCAATCGATTACGTTCAATTATTTCAGTTTTTTCTCTTAGTTACTAAAAAAGATCAATGAATTGAGAACTTTTGATATCTCTATCGAAAAGGCGAAGTGCTTCATAAAATCATCTACTATTGTTGGTAATAGTAGCTGTCACTTGTCATGGCAATTGTGCAGGGTGCCGATTCTCGGGCCAGGGAACAGCGCTCCCTGAGAGAAGAGATCTTTTGTCCTTGTCACTGAAGTGATATAGTAACTAAGCGAAATAAAGACAAAAAACGTGTTCTCTTGGGGAGCGCTATTCCCTGGTCCGAGAATTCGACCCCAGGGGTGCTATTCTCGAGTCAATTGCGTATACGAAATTTGATGGTCATCGATAATTTGCGTATGACTTGTAGTTGTAGGTATTCTCGAATCGTAGTATACGAAATAAAGAATCCGCCAGTCGTGCGAATTCACACGTATGGGTACTAGGCATACGAATCTTCTATGCGAATACGAGTTTTCATAAGGAGCATGCGCATATGGAATCTTATGATCAAAAAGAAGGGATTAACCTCTATTTTTTGTTATGATCGTGTAAAGTTTGAAATGAAATTTCAAATTGATTTGTTTTTTGTTTGATGTGGGTGGATGGACAAGTCAATTTTATGTGAATAAGAAATATCTCAGTTGAGTTGAGTTGAGTTGTTGATGGCTTTTAATAAAATCCACCAACTCCCTACGCTGATCGGATGTTATGTTTCCCTTTGTTTCCTCCATTTGATAATATTTCTATGAATTCAGTTAAATCTAATTTTCCGTGTGTTATTTTCAACAGGCAACTAAAACAAAGGTTCAAGTCAGAATATTTTCGCGGTTTTTTCGTATATAAAATTGTTTTTTATTATTATTATATTGTAAAAATGTTGTAAGCCATGAGAAAATTGACACATTGGCAGTTTTGGCACAGTGTTGTCAAGTTTTCATCCGACCACAAATTACGTAGACGAATGAAGAAGTCGTATAGTGTTCAAGAATGCACATATGAGTCTTAGTATGCGATTATTTCCATACGTAAAAGTTCGTATACGCTGCGTATACGTATTGTTGCGTATGAATTCGAGAATAGCACCCCTGAACCACAGTAATAAACGACATGAAATCATGTTCGTAACTAATATTGGTAACAGTAGCTGTCATATGTCAAGTCAATTGTGTTTGTTTTTGTCAGAACCACAGATATAATTGCTAGATCAATGTTCTGTTCGGTTCAACCGTAATAATGAATGTATGCTCTGTATTCCAGAATGAGAGAGGAGTTTTTCGGTAGATAATTGGAATCTCGGGAGTTTGTAAGAGATAAGAATTAGTTGGAGATTTTTTAGCAATCAATTACGTTCAATTATTTCAGTTTTTTCTCTTAGTTACTAAAAAAGATCAATGAATTGAGAACTTTTAATATCTCTATCCAAAAGGCGAAGTGCTTCATAAAACCATCTACTATTGTTGGTAATAGTAGCTGTCACTTGTCACGGCAATTGTGCTGAACCACAGTAATAATCGACATGAAATCATGTACGTAACTAATATTGGTAACAGTAGCTGTCATATGTCAAGTCAATTGTGTTTGTTTTTGTCAGAACATCGCTAAATCAATGTTCTGTTCGTTTCAACCGTAATAATGAATGTATGCACTGCATTTTTGGTTTAAATAAATAAAATGTCATCTCAGATTTTTGCAAACCCATCAGGTTTTGCTCAAATGCTATTTCGAAAGAAAAACATGGTTGGTTAGTCGATAAAAGCCAGAGGAAAACGATTAGAAAAAAATTATTATTCCAGACAGAAAACATCGATTAGAAGAGTGTGTATTTTATCTGTACGAGAAGTGTTCGAACTCAGTCATCAGCGTTTTATCAGTTTTTAACGGCTTTTTTTTTCGGCGCTTAATTGAGTACGATCCATTGTTGATGACCTAAGGGATATATTGTCATCGAAGTAGTTAACTAGTTAACTGGTGATTATATTTACAGGAGATAACAAAAAAAACGACAATATTTTTATAGAAAAAAAACGCTCGGGAATAAAAGGTGGATTTGTCTTACCTATCTACAGTAAGGATGTGTGCGTCGCGTCTTCTAATCCAAGACACCGATTTGTTTCCTAACTGTTTAATTTTACAAGGAATGTAAGCATGTGTTCCTAGTTGGGTTGTAATATTTGTAGTTGTAGTTGGATCGAAATATGGACCCGTATATAACCCTGTGAAACGTTTCACCGCATAGGCTGCTTCACCTTCATGGAAGACTGAAACAAAAAATGGATTCATTATTAGAATGAAAAAAGGTAGAACGTGTCGCGGGACACACGGTAGGAACTTTAGTTCCTTTTATGCAAAAATTATGTAATACATCTGACGTTGAAGATAAACAATTTGCATATTTCTCGGTGGTCGAGTAGTAAGCAAACCAGACTCTCACGCGGTAGACCCGGGTTCGATTCCCCGTGAAGAAGTTTTTTTTATTGTTAATTTTATTTTTCAATAATTATTCTGCTTGATATTAATAACGACAACAGGTAGACGTTTGAAATATTTAGCAGAATATTCATTATTATAGATAATGGTACGGTACCCTTCATGAGGGAGTCCGACTGGCAACATCTACTTATAACAGCATCGTATATTTAAAAAGGGAAACCGTAGCATTATACAAATTGGACATTCAAGAACTGTACGTTTACCAAAAAAAAATTAGTGGAAACATAAAATTGAATTGTTAAATCTTTAATTTGAAGTTATATTACAGTTTATAGAACTTTTTATTTTCTGGATTTTTTCTTGAGTGTGTCGTAGAAAAAATATGCTGATGTCGAATACTCGATCAAATATGTCCACTTTGAACAAACTTTCCGGATCTTGAAGACTCTCATCTTCGCAACGCTCATCAAAATGACGTTTTACCTTCCTCTGACGAGTTTTAGAAAATTCAGGGGTGATGAACCATTTTTTTGCTACACTATTTGCTTCCATTTTTAAATTATTACCTTTCCAATTCTTCTAGACAAATTTTCAAACGTTTTAAGGCATTTGAAGAATCGGTGGCTTTAGACTGAAGTGCTTTAGAGGCTGCATCGATAGTAAGTAGGATCTTGCAATGGAAAACCAATAAAATAATAAAAATGTAGTTTTCGATCTTCTTTTTGAGTGAAACAGCTTCATTTCTTTCATCTGAATTGCAATTTAACAGAATTGTTTTCGTTAGCGCTTTTTGGACTTCAACAAACCGAACTTTTGAAGCAAAAACGTCATAATGTCCTGCCCATCTAGTAGGGTTTAATGTTTTTAATGTTATTGAAGTTGAAGACTCACTTTCTTTATTAGATATAAAACTTGATAAAATATTCCATCTTTTGATACTATGGCCAATAAAATTATCACAGTCAACATATTCGGCATTATTTGGCGTGTACATCTCTAAAAATAAATTAACATCTTTTTACGTAGGTTGGTTGCTTACAGAATAACTTGAAATAGAGTACACGCATATTTCATATTTTGCTTAGATATTAATTTATAATAGTAAAGTTGATATCAAAAATTACTAGTAATAGGAAATAAACCAGTTTCCATTGAAAATTACTTCAAAATTTTAAAATAAAATCTAAATTTCAATGCACTTTCCGTCCAACACCCGAGGATTTCCGAACGCTACCGATGATACGTGTGATGTCATATCTCTTATTTGTTTACCTTTGTCAATATGGCCGGTATTGCATTAGGTTCTGTGTAGTTGTGTGTTTATGTTGTATTTTAATCAACTATTAATTGCTTCGTCGACGTAAAAATATCATTTTTGAGACATTACGTGTTTGTGTGTGCTTATTTTTATTTATAAAATTCAACGTAAAGTGGAAAGATATTTCAAAACTTTTAGAAGAAAATATTTTATTTACTATTTCAGTGTTCAGTAACGATTCTTTCATATTTTGTGAGTTAAGTTATGGCTAGCGAAGGTTTTGTAAAAGCACAAACTGATAACTTGCCCAAAGTAGACTCATTATTATGCTGCTGAATTTATGAAGTCAAACAGCTGCTTTAATGCAGAGAAAATAAGAGGAGTTGAAGCATTATCGTAAGTACGATTTGAACTATGTATTATATATAATATATACCAACCATATTTCGATGTGTGGTCGTAAGAAAATAATGTTTTTGTGGTTGTTTCCTAGACATATATAGGTAGGTACATAACCTCAAACTATTTAAGAATAAAAATTACCAGCATAGAAGTAGGTACTTACATCAAAATGGTCTTCACAAACAAAAATAAGAGTATTTGTCGAAATATCGTCTTTGTTTCGACGCATAGCTTGCAACCATAATGCCATTTTCTTAAGTGTATTTTTGCTTGCGCCACCAGGTGAAGTAACAAATATTTTGTCTGGAGTTTTAATAGACGTTGATTTACACTATCAAACAATACAATACTTGGAATCCAAATTTTTTTTCGGCTTTATCCATTTTTAAAACTTTCAGAAACAAATTAGGTCACAAGAACTCAGAGCGTGATACACGAATAAGAACGTAAACAAATGACGTCACACCATGGGCCAGCCATCTTTATGACGTAAAGCGCGTTTTGGCGGAATTTCAAATTTTATGATTATTAAAGTCGTTTTAAAAGTAGAGTTTATATTTTTTTGAAAAAAGAGGCATGCAAGGTGTTGGGAGACCTGATAAAGCGTCAATTTCCACCAATAGCAAAATTTATGATAGTACCCTATTATGGCTTCTTCTAGCAAACTGAGAAGTTGAATGTTTCTATTAGTAGTTAATATTTTCGTCCAACACTCAAATAGCTTTTATTATGGATTAACCCTAAACATTACGCAGACTTGCTTCATAGAACTCAGCCCAAGTGGTACAATGGAAAGAAAATTAAAAGGTTCGAGCTCCTGTTAATTGAACTCATTCGTCTTATACCTTTGGGGAAACAGTGTGATCATGAAAAATGCATTTATTAGTTTTTATTTCAACTTTTCAGGAAGGAATAAGAAATTAAAAATTGCCGGTGAAACAGCTGCGAAATATTTTCCAAGATGTGCCACACCAGACGTCGGAATCAATTATAGTTTTAATAGCTCAACTTCTGATTAAAATTGAGCCGGTTAGAGGGGTAAAAGGATAAAGGCATTCTCTATCTTCCATTCGGTTATTCAAATTATTCGAGGTTACGGATTCTAAAAATACTTTTGTTCAAATATTGCGGATATGGTGGAGGTTAAAAATGGAAATATAATACCTAATAAAGTTGCTTGTATCGCTGGAGTGTTAATTTTTTTTAATTACGTCAAAAGTAAATTGGATTTCAACCGTTGTTAGTTCTTTGAAGTGTTTAATTTTTTTTCAAAGAATTGTGAATGGCTTTCTTTTCGAGTTTATTTTTGAGAGCAGAGTTAATAATCAAGAGCGGCGAGCACGATTCTCTTAACACGAAACCTTTACTGACTCTTAACGAAGTAGTCTCAAGCAAAAGAATTATTAAAAAAATAAAATAAGGGCAAAAAACTATACTTAATAAAATCTTCTTCAAAAATGACAGTTTTACTATAAGTATACAGTGTACTCCACGAATAGGTTGACCAAGAGGAGACCGTTGTCTTCTATATTTCGTAAAAAGAGCTAGAAAAAACAGTAAGTATATAGCTTCTATTATTATTGAGCGGAAATTTTCTCGGTTTAATTCCATTTTGCGACTGACTCATTAACTTTAGTTTAAGTACAGCTTTAAAAAAGCATTCTGAAACTTTTTGACTTTAAGTTAACTACAGGGGCTGGAAACTTAAACTTTGGAAAAACTAGCTACAGAATACCCAGCGTAGTAGACATGAGCTATGATTGAAGATATAGTCAATATCTTTACCAAATTTAGCGGTTTTTTTGAATAACTGAAATTTTACGTTGATGTTTGATAGTTTAGATGAAATGATGAGGTTTTTTCTGCATCATTTGTCAATTAGTCAGCCATAGGCTAGTACTGTTTGTGTAAGTTGTAACATATCCCGTTGTTGCCAATTTGCAACACGCTCTTACCGGCGTCAACTTGCAACCTCCCGGTAAAAACGGTAACCGGTGTCCTCTCCGCTTTGACTCAGGAGCAAAAGCGACAAAAAAAGATCATCACAGGCACGTAGAACTCTTAATAGGATCTAGGTAAATTGTTCGAAATCAATTCTTCGAAAGTCAATTGTTCGAAATCAATTATTCGAAAATCAATAAAATTCTTCGAAGGTCAATTCTTCGAAAGTCAATTATTCGAAAATCTATTGTTCGAAATTCAATATTCTGAATAGAATATACAAAAATAGATAGAGTTTTTATTACTTACTTTGTTTACCTTATTAAATGTTTGTTAAGCGTTTATCTCTTAGAAATCTTTTGCGATAACGGGAAATCCTAATGACAACGGTAGGTCTAAATTATAAATAAATACCTATTAGGGTAGATTTTATAAATAGGTAGGTACCTAAATCTTTATTGTTATTATTGGATTTAAGTATAAATACAAGGAACGAATGCAATTTTTGACTAGTCTAATTATTTCGACGACGTAGACACCTTTACTTTGCAATTTTGTATTGTTAAAATGGAATTTGTTACCAGCGAAAAGGGAAATCCCAAGCTATTGTTGAATGGTTTTTTGTTTGTCAAAGATAAACAAATCGACACTAAAATATATTGGAAATGTGAATTTTTTCATTCAAAGAAATGTAAGTCAAGAGTTATAACGGAGCGAAATGAAATCAATAAAGGACCTGTTGAACATAACCATGGTGGAGAAGCTGCACGTCTACAAGTTACAAAATTTTTGGACCAAGTACGGGACTCTGCCAAAAACACACTTGATACTCCTCACCGCATAGTTTCAACATATTCAACACAAGTCAGTACTCATTCAGTTGGGCGTTTGCCAGAGATTAACAATATAAAACGAACTATTCGAAACATCAGACAAAGAAACGATGGTGCACCTGGGGTGGCATTCTGTTCACCTAGCGAGTAGTTTTGAATCGATTTTGTCGATATACACATTCCGTTCACCAAGTTTGGTTGTTTTGGAGCGACAAATAGTTCTAACTTCTGATACCCATAAGGTGTCACCTACGTATTTTCTATATTTCCTTGTCAAAATATCAATGTAAAATGTAAAATCCAGGTGACGTCGCTTAAAAGCGATCGCTAGTTTTTATGAACGGAATGTCACCCCTGCTCTTCCTCAATCAAGACGAGATATTATTTTTCCTGACATGTACAAACAAACCTTGAATGAAGAAGTTTTTCTCCAATTTGATTCTGGGGCCATGGATTCGAGAATTTTAATTTTTGGAACACAGAAGTCCCTTAAACTTCTGGAACAATCAAATCACTGGTTTATGGACGGAACTTTTAAAACAGTGCCACATTTATTTGGACAATTATATACAATACATGGTTTGAAAGATAATTATTCCATTCCGCTTCTATATGCGCTTCTTCCTTCTAAAGCACAAAGTACCTATATAACATTTCTTCAGGAGATCAAAAATCTTTGTTCGACAGCTGCTCCAAAAACAGTCATGATAGATTTTGAACAAGCTATGATAAACGCAGTGTCGATTGCTTTTCAAGAAACCACAATAAGAGGATGTTTTTTTCATTTCTGTCAGTGTGTATATAGAAAAATTCAATCATCTGGCTTAAAACAACGATACGACAACGATGCAGAATTTTCTTTAAAAATAAGGTTGCTAAATGCACTAGCTTTTGTTCCCGTACAATTTGTAGAAAAAGCATTTAACGAACTAGACGATGCAGGTCTATTTTCAGAAGAAGTACAACCGGTAGTCGATTATTTCGAAGATACCTGGATAGGATGCCCTGACAGGAGAAACAGGCGACGATCTCCCTCATTTTCTCATCAGATGTGGAACTGTTTCGATGGCGCTATTGCAGAACTACCTAAAACGAATAACGCTGTAGAGGGTTGGCACAGAAGTTTTGAAAGTCAAATTTCGGCCATCCATCCAAGTATCTGGAAATTTGTGGACGCTATCAAAAGGGAACATTCCTTAAATGAATTGAAAATCGACCAGTATACTGCAGGAGAACCTACGCCAACTCCAAGAAAAAAGTATGTTGATTGCGCAAAACGAATATTAAATCTGGTAGAAAATTTCGATCCAACCAATATTTTAGATTATCTAACTTGAGTTATTAATTTATATTTTATTGTTATTAAAAAAAAATACCAAAAAAAAAATAAACAAAAAAATTTTAAAAACCGAAAAAAAAAGACAAAAAAAGAAAAACAAAACGAAAAAAAACTAAAAATTAAACAAAATTTCTAAACACGCCTGCTTTACGCTGACAGTCCTAAGCCTGTGCCTAAGTGTGAAGGGAAGTTCTTTTTTATTTAAAATTTATTTAACATAATTTTTAACTATTCGTTTCTTACATTTATACTAAAATTTACCACAACATAACTTCTAAGTAGATAACAACGTAATAAGATCTGGTGGAGGTTTTTTGTAATAACAATAAAGAATTTTTAACTGAAATTCGGTGTCCTCTTAAATTTAATAAATCTATTCCAGATATTTGATTTCGAAAAATTGATTTCGAACAATTGAGTTTCGAACAATTGATTTCGAATAATTTACCGGTACCCCTCTTAATCGGTAACGGTATATCCCAGGGTTGGATCTTTGCCTAAATTAGGATTTTTTGGAACCACCATACAAGGAAGAACATGACAGTTAACTTTGACAACACTTGAAAAACAATACCTCGTTAATTAATCAATAGAAAGTGGATGTATACTACGCATATTATCAAACAATTATAGAAAAAATAGCTTTCATTACGAGTTTCTTTCCATGAAGTCGATGAAAATTTCATTTCCAGCTACACAGTATTTTGGAAAGTCAAATAAGCACTTGAAAATTAAATATTTGACATGAAATTCTGTAGGAAATCACTTCGACAGCGAGTGCTCGTTTTATATATATATTTCAAATGACTCATTTTTAAGGTACGCTTTTTAGGCGAAGTAATTTCCGGATTTCCAAAAGAATAACAGCTCACCGGTAAATACCCGAGGCAAAGTCTGTATTCAACAAGATATACAGTAAGAAAATTATAATAAAGATTTCCATTCGAAAAATCCAAGAAAATTGGTAACATCCGGAAGAAAATTTATTCATTTCGTTAAAATTGTTCTAGAACAAACGAAATTGAATTATTCACATTTTTGAAGTTCCTCCAAGAACATCGGACACGTAGTAGGTAATTGTTACGCTTGTCACAATCCGAAAGGGAACGGTGTGTTAAACTAGAAAGATAAAGAACTGTCGGTGAATATAAAACTTTTACTCCGACACCAGGTCGACGATTGATTTAAATTGTTCCTTTAACGTACAACCCTCGTAATAGAGAAAGGAAAAAAACTTTGGGGTATTTCTCCAACTATAACAGAAATAAGTACATATGCGCCACTGACAAAACTCCGATTTCATATAAAAAACGTTGAGTTTACTTAAAAGCTTCTGATAGACTCCGTTTCACATAAAAAGAAGCCACGTGAAATTTGCCAACTGTCTTGCGCAGAAATCAAAATCGGTCTTGTTTATCTATGTTGCCTTGTTACAACCGTTTCATGTTACAGATGAACATAGTTAATTGAAAGTATAAATATCTTAACGATACCAATTATTTTCATATACAGTTGGCAGAAGCAAACGTGAGCCCTGGTGGGCGTGTTCATGTCGCTGTAG
>CAJUYI010000444.1:0-19592 GCA_910591695.1 Galerucella pusilla
TTTGATGAATCCCATTGAATTTGATGACCCTCTTCCCAAGCATGTTTACAAATACCTGACTTAAAGAATTCCCTATCTTTGATATATTTTTTGTGTTCGTTTATTCGTACTTTCAACGGTCTAGATGTTTCACCTAAATAAAATTTGTCGCATTCACATGATATTTGATATATGCAGTTCTTCATTCTTTGGTTTCGTTTTTGTTAGTATTGATCTCAATGTATTATTCGATTTAAAACTAGTTCTAATATTGAATTGGTTACTAATTTTTTTAATTCTTTCTGACAAACCCTTAACATAAAACAGTTTCTGGAGAGTCTGGCTGTTTCTGGGGCACAGGTTCTGGCTTGACGAGCAATTTTCTGGGTCACAGTTCCTGTGTGGCTGACAAGCTTCTGGATCACAGTTCCAGTGTGACAGGCAGTTCCTGTTAAACTGAAAAGTTTTCTAAATTCCGTTCCTGCAGTAAATCCGTAGTACCTACATAGAATCAACTTTATCTTCAAACAACTGTATTATTGTGCTAAGTATTTTTTTTTGTTGTATTTGCTACTAACCCTTTTTTTTAAATAATGTAAATTTCACTACTGTAATTATATACATTTTTTTACTTTGTTAGTTTTATGTATTATACATAAACTTTAAGTTCTTTTTTTTAAACAGATTAAAAGTTAGCTGACCATTAAATTCGATTTTCTTTTAGGAAAGAAAATTAGTGGCGCCCTAAAATTACTTTTTCTATTTTTTTACTAGTTTTGCTTAAGTAAATTCTTTTCTTTATATTAATAAGGTAACAAGGCCCTGCGAACTAGCTAAGGTTACCTCCAAATTTATTGGTTAGTTAGGCAAGAACCTGCATTATTCACATTCATTTTTTTCCGTAATTCAACATCATAATTTCATCTGCGAAATTGAGCAGCTTCTGTTTCATTGGTGATCAACTTAAAAATTATTGTTGAAAAAAAATTCTGATTCAATATTTATATTTTTTTCCGCCGTGCAGCATAGTTGCGCTGATGCGGAACACATACTTAGTTTACCGAATTTTTTCCGAACAAACCATTGATCGAACGAGGCAAACGCAGGTGATCTTTTTTATTGCAAAACACTTCCCCTACACGGTGGTATTTTTAATTCTTCTCCACCTTCCTCCCAGCCTGAAATATTTGAAAATTTCGAAAAAAAAATCTTTTTTTCTAATTTGGGAAATCGATAGACTGGTGAACTTTTTTATATACTAATCTACATACTTCAAGATACTCATGAAAAAAATAAGCCGTATTGCTAATTACTTGTACTTTTGGTCTAAAATGACCCATACCGACTGGCCTAAAGCACACCTTCGATCATACGTTTGCGTTGTGTTCAACTGCCCAGGCACTGAATCTTTGTACCATTTCCCATTATATAGACTCCCATTCCAGAAGCTTCTTCTATATAGGTCATAAGTTTAACTGGAGGGATTTTCAGCTGTAGAGGTTGTATTATATCCTCTCCAAAGTGCTGCTTCCGAGTCCTCATGTAAGCAGAGTATGTGAGTAGGTATTTTATCCTAGAGTTAACATTTTCTGCACATAGGTTGCCTATTTTCTGTAGATGTTTCCTTAGGTTGCAGTGTCCAGTTACACACTGTCGTATTTCCGTGGATCACGTGTGACATGGAATACGGAACACATTCATATATTTATTAGGAACTCTCTAAGAAAACTCTAAGAAAACACAATTATTGAAGTTACACTCGTTTTAAAACGAAGCGTAAGACTTGTAGGCGAGAAGATCCCGATAAACACACTTATTTATCTCCCTCCGTCTCTCTCTTTAGAAGGAAAATATTTGCGGTCAAGTTCCGTATCATGTCGGTCGGATCCAATAGTGGATGTAAATGGTCCTGAAACTACGAGAATATGCAAAGTTACCCCGAAATTTATGCTACAACCTAACCAGCAAAAACAAATATCTCCATCTGAGCGAAGACAAAAAATTCTAGGCATTATAAATACAATTACAGAGTTGGACTTTCTTGCAACAAGTAGTTAGAAATTGTATATTTTACTAGGTCGAAAATAGTTCTAATAGGATTTTTAATTAGTTTTTCACTTTACTTTAAATCAAAAGCATTAAGGAGTATTGATATCACTGTATACCACTTTTGAAGAACTGTTGTGTCATCTTCATTTAATATCATCTCTTGTTTGCCAGATTTAATCAGATAGCTGGAGAAGGTTGCTTTTGTTTCGTCAAATATCCCCTTTCTGGCTATAACAAAGGCCTACTAGTCTACTAGGCCAAGAAATCGATCAATATCTCAATAGGAAATTATTCTAATATACCCCTACTCAATTCCTTGTTCACAACATGTCCCTATTTCTTTGTACGTCTCTCTCCTTCTGAAAGTTAATGTGACACGTCAAACTTAAGTCGGTATGTGAGTTATGTCTTTGTGTTCTCTTGTCCACGTCACATTCTCACAGCCGACTTTGCTCCAATTAAATTCAAGAGGCGGCTCACACTCCAGCCTAATAATTAAACCAAAAGTTAATATTTGTATAATATAAAACTTGTGAGGATTGTTCGAGATGAAAAATTTAAGCCTCTATGACCATATTTTAAATTCAAATGGAAAACATTCCTTCCAATAGTATACAGAGGACTCGCTATAAAAAAGTGTGCCCAGTTTAATATTCACAAAGGATTATCATGTGTCGGATAGTCAAACAGCCATTGAAGCAGGCACTGAGATCTTGTGTGATCAGTTCCAAAATGGTGTGGGAACTCCTAGGCTAACTCAATGGCGAGAATAATATAGTCACTCTACTGTGGATTCCAGGACACACTAAAATAGGAGGAAATGAAATAGCAGATGAGCTAGCGAAGAGGGGTTTAGTCTTTTTGGAACACTTTTGCTGTATCAGCTTCAAGAGAATATCTGACCATTGGGAAGATCTGGTAAGGCTTAGACAATAGAAGCTTCTGGGTGACTACAACTCATCAAGATCTAATGAATCCATAGGTAAAAATGCACCAAGTGTTTTAACAGGGATCCTAAAGCCTCAAAATAGTGGAGAAAGAAGAATGTCGATTATGTGGCATGGATGAAGAAACCCCCATCCACCTACATGCGAATTGAGAATTCAGAATCCTAGTGCACAACACCTTAGACTACTAGAAGAGGGATAAGTCTGCAAATATCCTAAAACTCCTCCAGGAAGTAGGAATAAAGGAGCTACTAGTCTCTGAAACTTCCCTCAGGAGCTAAGTAGAGGGCACAATAGATATTTCAGGTCTAGCACACACATAGATACATACAACCGAAAAATATTTATATAAACAAGTATTGACATTTGGTGGAATGAACAATTTCTGAGGTATTTTTAAATTGAAGAGGTTCATCGCGATCGGCGGGCAGAATTAATACCTTAGGTATTCGAGAATTCGACTAATACAAAAACTCAAAATATGTGTTTGAGATCACAACTGCGACATCACTGAAAGGTGTGTTTTTTTAATTAAATTTTATAGTTTCAGATATTTTATTAATGTACCAATTAGCTCGGTTTAGTTAACAATTATTGTAATTTGAAGTTAACATACCAGTAGACGTTGCATCTGTAAAATGTTGTTTCCTAAACCTTTATATACAAGGTGTGCTGATTGGAAGATTTTCTTAACCGTTAACAGGTCGCAATTTTCGAGCTACAGGGTATTGAAAATTTGAATGTCTAAATCAAAAGTAGCTGACAGTAGCCAAAATAGTCGAGGCATAGAAATGTAAATAGAAAAAATGTAAGATTAGATGTAACTTCATCTAATTGAGAGTCAATAAACGTTTAAGGAGAAAATTTTAATTCAACTTAAAAAATTCGAATTTACAACTGCAATTAAAATGAAAAAATATAATCAATTCAAGTCATCTATCAATACAGCTCTGGTGCTTTGTTGGATGTATTTATTGTACATTACAATTAAATCAGTCAACAAATTTTACATCAATACCTTCCAATTAAATTAATCCAAATGTAGCAAACACTTGTGCTTGGTATCATCATCCCATATTATATTGAGTAATATACATCAAAAATTTAAATACCCATTTTGATGCCAACGGCATGGAAAGTCTGGATTTGTCAGATTTTACATAAAATCGAAAGGAAATATAATTGAAAAATTTACGATAAAATATTGATTGAATTTTAAAATAAAATATGCGAGTCCAAATAAAAGAAGTAAGGAATAATTAGTGATTTTTTCTTAGAGCTTATCAAGATTATTGAAAGACTTTTTTCTCTCAGCTTTACGCTCAATATACACTGTGGGCCGAAATAAAGGAGTACATTTTTTAATTGGAAATATTTTTTTGTTTTTTAGGCCATTTATTTTCTTTTTGCAGGACTAATAACCTATCATATTCTCAACATGACTGTGAATTTGGAAGCAAAAATAATGTACAGGGTCAGACTTATAAAAAAAATTATATAACAGTGCATTTGAGCTCGTTGCAAATGAAAACTGTATTAGCTAAAATTGTACTAATATGCTTTTTCGGCGGATAAACTATCCAGAACACTTCAGTGAAAAGGAAATTCTCCGAAATTACCGGATTCGCAGAATACCATTTTTTTTATTAAATAACATTTTAACAAATATCACATTTATGAAAACAGTTTAGTAACTTTAAACGACCCTGTACATTATTTTTGCTTACAAATTTACAGTCATGTTGAGGACATGTTAGGTTATTAGCCCTGCGAAAAGAAAATAAATCGATAAAAAAAACCAAGAAAATATTTTCAATAAAAAAATGTACTCCTTCATTTCGGCCCACATTGTATAATGTATCATTTACTCAATGTTTTTGCTACAATCAATTCATAATATACAGGGTGAATCACGACCAACAGGACGAAACCATTCTTGTTTTTAATATTTGTAACGGCAGAATCTAGAAGATTCGGATAATATGTATAAAGTAATTTGGGGTTCAACTTAAAAAAATTAATTCTCACCTTCTTATACTCGCGTTCAACGAGAAGGAAAAAGGTGATTAGAACAGGAAGTAGACGATAATATCTGAATATCAGATCGCATTAACCTTCCTGTCTTCTCATTGGTAGCATACACAGGAAATTTACCTACCGTCCTTGTTCTAATTGGTAGTCAGAAAGATGAGAATTGTTGGAAGGCATTGTACCATTAAAAACCCATTGAAGGGACTTTAATGGCTTCGCGCAGAATGCCGAACGGTCTCTCTGTCTTTTGTTTATCGTGGATGTATGTGTGAATGGGTCTTTATGTTGTTGTATGTAAAGTGCTACCTACCTGCGGCGTTCTTAAGAGTAGGCTTGATTAAGATGATAATAAGTGAGAATTTGACAAAATACAAGCAATGAATGCTGAGATAATTTGAACGATTTACAGATAGATATTTTCCGATGTAATGTGACCAAGATGTACACCTTTCTTTAGAGATTTGGAATTATGTTTATGATATCTCTGGATAGAAAAGAGATATCGCCATGCTGTTTGCAGTGTTTCATCACTAATTCAGACTACTTTTTAAAGACCTACTTCAATTTGTATGCTTCGATTTAAAATTGTTATGAGATAACACAATATTTAAAAAAAATAAAACAGCGTCCTCTAGCATTTATGTTATTGATCAGATTGCTTCATGTTCACAAATTTTCGATGGTTCAACAAAAGCTCTTTCAAACAACATCAAGTTTATTAAAATCGGTCAAGCAGAACCCGAATTACAGGCGTTTTTTCGTAACAAGGTTCCCATTCTCCCCCACCCCTTATTTGAAGAGACAGACTAAAACCTGTCAAATTAAAAATATGCAGAATTTGTCGAGGAATCTGATTATAATATTAAATATGCTCCTTAATTGAGTAGATTTTGAAAAATTTTGCATTTTAAAATTTTAACTGTCAAATACGCCCTCTAGCGGTGGAACTACAATTCTAAAAATAATTTCCAGGCGTTTCTCGATGCAACTTTTGTCATAATTTTTTTTCCGAACCTGTGCTATAATCCACTCCTGAGATATGGCCGACGGCAGTTCTTAGTTGGCCACCCGGTACACGTTTCTTGATAGATTTGGAATTATGTCCCTGTTTTAAGAATAACTATTTATCAAGAATGAGATCCTCAAAGTAATATTTGAAGAGTCACAGTCAGTTTTTAAGCATTACTTATAGCATACAAATTTTCCGAGTAATAGAAAACGAGAAAGAGATCCAAAAATAAAGAGAATAGAAAAGCCAGTCGGTTGGCGGCGAGTGGCATTTTCATTTGAGAATTTTTCTCTTCTATTCTGATGAAATTATATAAGAAATCGTGAAGCTTCACAGCCCGCAACCATCTTTTATTCCTTACTCTCCCTGCAATTCTCTACCAGGGCACGAATTTCTGAATTATTTATAATAGTCTCACTTGTCTTTATCACGTACATACCGACGACGTTACACCATCACCAACGGGCTACCAGAGACGTAACAAAACAGATTTTCAATCATAATAATAGTCATACATTTATTGCTTCTCACATAGAGTTTACAGGAAGGGTTTGGTATTAACAAAATTCCAATTTACTCTAAGTATAATAGAAAATTAAAATAAAACAAAATATTGGACGACTAAATAACAAATTCTGGAGGGTTTCGTAATCATGCGAGCGAGTTTGGTTGGTTGTATAATGCAAGAACTGGGTTATATACCTGAAGTATGGAGAAGGGCAATAGTAACCTTCATTCCAAAAACTGGAAAAAGGGACACAACAAACCCCAAATCCTTGGAAAAGGCTATTGATAACCATATTAGAACGGAAATCCTAGAGAGACTACCTCTCCACCCATGTCAGCATGCCTACCGGGCAGGCAGATCTACGGAGACTGCACTGGTACAACTGACGGAGGATATCCGAGGTGCTATAGACAACCAAGAAACTGTAGTATGTGTATTTTTGGACATAGAAGGAGCTTTTGACAATACTCCACATAAGGCAGTCACAAGAGCATTGAACAGAAGATGTGTAGACAGCACAACATCCAAATGGCTGTTGGAACTGCTCACCACAAGAATAGCAGAGACGAAGACGAGGAGGGAGGAGTAGCATCCCCATTAATGTGGAGTCTGACGGTTGACGAACTCCTGTGTGGTTTGACGGATCTCGGAGTATCCTGCCAAGGATATGCCGACGATATTGTCATAACAGCCAGAGGGAAATTCAAAAACACCTTTTGCGATATTGTACAAAAGGGTCTGAACTATATAAATAGCTGGTGTAGGCAAGTGGGACTTGCATCAACCCCACTAAAACCATCCTGATAGCCTTCACTAAGAAAATAGAACTCAACCTCAAAACCATAAAACTTGATGAGAACGAGATTGAATGGAGACAAGAAGTCAAGTATCTAGGTTTAACTCTAGACAGTAAACTCCTGTGGAACAAACACGAAAAGGAGATTACATACAAGGCAAAAATGGCTTTAATGGTGTACAGGAATCTGGCAGGAAGAAACTGGGGCTGTAACCCAAAAATCCTTGAGCTGGATGTACACTGCCATAGTGAGAGCAATCATCACTTATGGAGCCATTGCATGGAGTAGTAAAACTAGCCTATTGACGACGAGAGAAAACCTCTCCAAAAAGACTAGCCTGTATATGCATTACAGGAGCAATGAGAACATGCCCAACGGCAGCCATGGAAGTGATTCTCAACCTCACCCCTCTACATATGGTGGTGAAAAGTGTTGCAGAAAGAACAAGATACTAAGTAGAGAGGGAATCATTAAAAAAAACCACCTCCTCACTTCTCAGAAATCAGACAACCTGGGACATGCCACAAGACGGTATGATGAAAAAGTATAACTTTTCAAAGAAATTCGTTACGGACATGAGCAACAAGAAGGAATGGGATCCAAAAAACATTACCAGACTTGGAAAGAATGCCATTCAATGGTACACAGACGGCTCAAAAGCAATAGAAGGAACTGGGATAGGAGTGTTCGGGCCGGGAACCAAACACTCTGAAAGCTTGTGAAAAACCCCAAGTATCTTTCAAGCGGGAATCCACGCCATAAGAAAGTGCGCACAGTTCAATAATGATAAAGGATACAGAAGACAAAGGATTATCATAATGTCGGATAGTCAATCAGCCATTAAGGCACTGAGCTCTTGTGTAATAAGTTCCAAAATGCTGTGGGAATGCCCAGATAAACTCAATGAACTAGAAGATAGAAGGAAATGAAATAGCAGATGAACTAGCAAAGAGAGGGACTGAAATACCATTCTGGGGGCCTGAACCCTTTTGCGGAATCAGCCCCAATGTAATATTGGAAGAAATAAGTAAAGCCGAGAAAAAGAGAAGATCTGACCATTGGAAAGATCTAGTAGGGCTTATACAATCAAAGACTCTTCTGGGTAACTACAACCTATTGAAATCAAAATAATGCATAAGTCATAATAAAACTGCGCTAAGAGTTTTAACAGGGATCCTAACGGGACATTGTCGCCTGAATGGGCACCAGAAAAATCTCAAAATAGTGGAGGAAGAAGAATGCAGATTTCGTGGAATGGAAGAAGAAACCTCCATCCACATACTCTCCAACTGCACAGCACTTCAGAATCCTAGAGCACAGCACCTAGGGGATTACTAGATAGAAGAGGAACATTTGCCCAAGTTGAAGCCTGCAGACATCCTAAAATTCCTCCGGGAAATAGGACTAAAGGAACTACTAGTTTCTGAGACTCTCCTCAGAAGCTGAGTAGAAGAAAGGGGACACAATAGATCTTTCAGGTCTCAGTGAATGTCACCCCAAAACACACACATACACACATACACATGATGCAAAGTTTGATGAACTAGTTTTTTTGATTAAAACAATCATAATAATAAGGCTAAGATTTTCCTGCATCCTAATCGGACCAAGATTATTTGCCTCTCTAGTTAAATATGTCCCCATCTTAATATATATAAATTACGTGTCACATGTTTGTCCTTGATGGACTCCTGAACTACAAAGCCGATTCTAATCAATTTTGTACACTGAGTGCATTTTGATCCAACTTGAAAGACATCTTCATTTATTATCGCAATATTATTTTATTGCAAATTATTTGTCTTTATCTGTTAGTTCCAAACGATTCTAACAGATGGTGGTGCCCATCTCTGATGTTCTCCTACCGTTAACAATGTAATATGACAAAAAAAGTTATCCACAGCAACGCGTGGCCGGGTCAGCTAGTATATTTATAAAATAATATTAAAATGTAATAGTTGTACACCACTGCTTGACGTACTATCTATATCCTGGTTTTGCCGCCGCGACGCTAGGTACTGCGTATTCCGTAAGGAAAATACGAGGTCTCCAAGATGACGATAGAGATAAAGCACGTTCGTGAAGGGTAGATTTTGTGTTTCGGGGGTTGAATGTTTATAGGAAATAAGATTAGTCGAATTTTAGATCGGGTTGTTTGGTATTATCACAAAGAGTGGCAAAAACAACATAATTTTTTATTATTACTATTATGGTATTTTCACAACAATTTATCAAATTATTTTGCAAACAGAAAGTTTGAAACACTTAATAACTTTTGTAATTTTACGGCCGCAACCCTCCAGTCCATCTATCATAACTTTCACTCGCTACTTTATACTACTCAAAAATACTGACAGCTGCCCTAGTGAACTTAATCCTTACATTTCATCCTATCTAATCAGCAAAATATTTCACAAGTTTAAAGGAACTTTGCAAAGCCAAAAACAACTTTTACTTAATAACTGATATAACTTTGGAATTTCTCACCTTTTCATGACTCCCTGATTTCCAGAAAATACTTTATGGGTGAGAATTTACGATCCTTCAAAAAGTTTGAGTCATTTTATACATTCGTTGTTATCTCACTAGATATAATTATTCTGTAAAGATGCCACTGAATTTATTTGTACCGACTTTGATGATATTTTTGTGTATGTGTCTGTTTGAGTTGTAGTCCAGTCGGGTTAGCATCAAAGGTGGATGTTAAAGTAGTGGGCGAGATTTTTGATGAAATCCCTCAAATATATCATCAAGAAATAGACATTGTTAGAATAAAGACATATGCCACAAAAACTTGTTTAAACTTACAATGATGCTTTTACACATACTAGAAGGTTACAGCTATCATATGCAATGATTTAATCAACAATTTTTTCGGCTCAACTGACTCAGACGTTAGTTTGAAAACGTGGTTGAAATTTTACCTTAGTAACAATTGAGATATCTGTGCTGTTTTTTATTTTAATTGAGATTTAAAAAAACCACCTAAAGGACTCGGAAAATGAAAACTTTTGGCGTTTCGAACGTTCAATTCGGACCATTTAATCCGGAGTTATTGACTCCCAAACTTGATCAACGGTTCTCTTCAAACGATCAACAAGCTAACGAAAAGGAATACACCGACATGCAGGTACGATTCAACCTCTAGCCACATAATATTATAATCTGCTGTACTCCGCTATACTCAGCCATGCCCTTCCCTCGGATCACAGCGTCGAGAGCCTTTTCCGCGCACATTCTCTCTTCTATTTGATTTTATTGTTGATAAGTTATGAAAGGGAGGTGTGTTGAAAAATATCAGGGAAGTTTGCAGAAGGACCTGCATGACATAATTTTTTTTTCGTTATATTTTTGTTCATTTGCCTAAAATCGTTGATCAAGTTTGGGATTCAATAACTCGGGATTAAATAGTCCGAATTGAACGTTCAAAACGCCAAAAATTGTCTTTTTCCGAGTCCTTTAAGTGGTTTTTTTTTCAGATTTCAATTGAAATAAGAAACCGCACAGATATCTTAATTGTTACTGAGGTAAAATTTTAACCAATTTTTTAAACTAACGTCTGAGTCAGTTAAACCGAAAAAATTGTTGATTGAATCATTGCATAATATGATAGCTGTAACTTTCTAGTATGTGTAAAAACATTATTGTAAATTTAAACAATTTTTGGAACTTTAGTTCTTTACTCCAGGCGTTGAGTTCCAGGTTATGTTTGAGCGACCAGGGGTCGCGACGCAAAAGATCTGACCGTTACGCGTTACGTTACGCTACGTTATATTACGTTGCTTCGTTATGTGCCTTGCTTGCGTGCTTGTGCCTCCTTAGTCTCTCTCTCGTTTACGAAGCAGCGATTCATAATAATAAGTATGCTCCTGCCGGGATTCGAACCCGGGCCGCCCGCGTGCAATGCGAGGATTCTACCACTGAACCACCGATGCTATATTTAAATTCTATGCAAAGCTGGTATTCACAGTGCCGGTGATCTACTTGAATTTGTTCGGATCAATTTTTACTATTATTTCCATAATTTTTTTTGCGCTGTAGGCGGAGTACTCAATCGTTCAATCGCTCAATCGTTCAAGTGCGATAAGGACAATCCACACGAGTCGAAAAAGCATATTTTTTCTACGACCCACTTAAGAAAAAATCTAGAAAATAAAAATGTCTATAAACTGTAATATAACTTCAAATTAAAAATTTAACAATTCAATTTCATATTTCCACTAATTTTTTTGTGTTGAACGTACAGTTCTTGAATGTCCAATTTGTATAATGTTACGGTTTCCCTTTTTAAATATACGATGCTGTTATAAGTAGATGTTGCCAGTCGGACTCCCTCACGGAGGGTACCGTACCATTATCTATAATAATGAATATTCTGCTAAATATTTCAAACGTCTACCTGTTGTCGTTATTAATATCAAGCAGAATAATTATTTAGAAATAAAATTAACAATAAAAAAAACTTCTTCACGGGGAATCGAACCCGGGTCTACCGCGTGAGAGTCTGGTTTGCTTAGTAGGTACTCTACCACCGAGGAATATGCGAATTGTTCATCTATAACGTCAGATGTATCACATAATCTTTGCTTAAAAGGAACTAAAGTTCCTACCGTGTGTCCCGCGACACGTTCTACCTTTTTTTGTGGCATATGTCTCTATTCTAACAATTTCTTTTACCTAATGTTTATTAACAATTAGATTACTCAGCAACTAAATAAGATATCCAAATTGCGTTTGTTGCATTCAGTTCGTGAATAAATAACGTATTATAATGAAAAATGATTATTAACATTCCTTCATAAATTGCATTAGTATTTTTTGTCGGAAAAACAGCTGTTTTTTCAATTTTTTTTACTTATTCATCCGCTGTGGCTGCATGGATGGAAAATTTTACATTTTGAACCACGGAATTTTATAGCAAATTTCACGCTCTATAACTTTGTTTTCATAAATATACACGATAAACTGAATACTTTTCGAGTAAAATTCAAAAACATGGTGAAAAACAAGCCCATTTTCAGTTGTTTTGGCTATAAAGTGATTAGATACCCGTTTGGCCCCGTTAGATAGCGCTACCATCGTGTTATTAATTTTTTGCTCGCCTAATCGAATCAAGATACATTTGGAGATGAATTATTACCAAAGATTTATAAATTCTATCAATATCACTACAGATTTAAAAGCTTTCAAATCACACTTGTTTATTTGATGGTTATAAAATGTAATTTACCAAAAATAAAGGTATTTTCTTCAATAAAAATTGTCTGCTATAATTTACAAAATCCACAAAATTGAAAAACTTTTTAACTTCATCCATCCAATTTGAACAAGCGAAAGGTGTGCGAAAATCGGAAAGTGGATTCGGATTCAGCGAGGAATCGGAAATAATGTTGACTTTGTTATCGAAAACTAGTTAAACAACGACCCTCGATCATTTCGTATCGGTTAACTTTCGAAAACCACATTTCCGGAAATTTTCAAAAGAGAAACGTCAACTAACCAACGATCTTACTATTTGAAAACGACATTTTCATTTATTTACGTTTATTAAATAATTTTCGTGAGATTAACAGGGTTTCCTGTCTTCTCCTTTGACCAAATTGTGTCACAGCTCGTGCCTCACCAGATCCTTCAGTGGGATATGTCTTTACCTCAAATTTGGGACCGACTTTCATAGATTCTTAGGTAATAAAATTTATGCCTAACTATAATAACGACATTTGTATTTACTTTTTCATAATATATTTGTTGACATGTATTTTATGTAGATGTATGTATGTATGTATCTATTTTGGGGTGACATTCACTGAGACCTAAAAGATCTATTGTGCCCCTCACTTCTACTCAGTTTCTATGGAGAGTCTCGGAAACTAGTAGTTCCTTTAGTCCTATTTCCCGGAGGAATTTTGGGATGTCTGCAGGCTTCAACTTAGGCAAATGTTCCTCTTCTATCCAGTAATCTCCCAGGTGCTGTGCTCTAGGATTCTGAAGTGCTGTGCAGTTGGAAAGTATGTGGATGGAGGTTTCTTCTTCCATGCCACAAAATCTGCATTCTTCTTCCTCCAATATTTTGAGCTTGTTCAGGTGCCCTTACACGCGACAATGTCCCGTTAGGATCCCTGTTGAAACTTGCAGTTTTACTTATGCATTCATTTGATCTCAACAGGTTGTAGTCACCCAGAAGAGTCTTTGATTGTAAAAGCCCTACTAGATCTTACCAATGGTGAGATCTCTTTTTTTTTCTCGGCTTCACCTATTTCTCCCAATATCACATTGGGGCTGATTCCGCAATAGGGTTCAGGCCCCCAAAAAAGTTTTTCAGTCCCCCTCTTTGCTAGTTCATCTGCTATTTCATTCCCTTCTATTCCAGTGTATCCTGGAATCCAAAGTAAAATGACTATATTGCTCTCGCCTAGTTCATTGAGTTTGTCTAGTCATTCTCACACCATTTTGGAAGTGATTACACGAGAGCTCAGTGCTTAAATGGCCGCTTGACTATCCGACATTCTGTATCTGTAGAGTGGGGAGGGTGAGTGTGTAGGCTCACAGCACTTAGGCCACATGTGACCCATTGTACATCCTCCCGAGGAGTTGTCCTCCTAGGTCATTGTCCATCCTGTCCTTCTCAGGAAGGTGGACAGGTCACTAGGAGACATCTCCTTTATATCG
The DNA here is from genome assembly GCA_910591695.1 of Galerucella pusilla. Lineage (NCBI taxonomy): Eukaryota > Metazoa > Arthropoda > Insecta > Coleoptera > Chrysomelidae > Galerucella > Galerucella pusilla. The sequence continues at coordinate 13,990 of CAJUYI010000444.1, forward strand.
GCAGGTGTAGGCCAAGACTCACCGAACACACACTCTCTTATTGACGATAACTCCGGACACTCGCATAAGACATGCCTGACAGTTTCATCTTCCTGTTCACACATCCTGCATAGAGGTGTGTCCACTAACCCCATAGTATGGAGGTGTTTCCTTAGTTGACAGTGACCAGTCAGAAATCCTACTGTTAAACGTAGGTTTTTCCTGGTCATCGCCAAATATTTCTTCGGCGCCAGCTTTCCAGGGTCGCCCAGGGTGATCCTGGCAAGACTGCATCCTTTGATTCCATCCCATCTCTTAAGGGATTGAGCATGGGTGTAACGTTTGGCTAGTTCCGCAATTGTCGAAGTCGTTAGGCCGTAGGTGTCACTGGGTCCTAGAATTTTTAGTCCAGCGGCGTCCCTGGCTGAAGAATCAGCAGTGCGATTTCCTTTACTCCTGTCGTGCCCTTTAACCCACCTCAGGATAATATTGTTATCTGCCGAGGCGTCAGCTAAATCTTGGTGGCACTCTAGTACTAGCCTCGATATAACACGTTGTCTGTTCAAGGCTAATAGGGCTTGTCTACTATCAGTGCAGATTATTATGTTTTTTCCAGAAATTCCTCTTCTGGTTAGTTCTTTTGTGGCAATTGAGATACCAGCCAGTTCTGTTTGAACCACGCTGGTATTGTTTCCCATTCCCCACTTAATCTTGAGGCTCAGTGCTCTCGAGTAAACTCCACATCCTGAGCCTTCTTTCATTTTTGAACCATCGGTATAAATGCGTATTGCATTTGCAGCGTCTGGCTCTGTGTTCTGTTTTATTTGAATTTTGTAGGGTTTGTTAAACAGAAACCTGGGTTCAATTGCATCGTTGGCTGCCTGCAGCAGAGGTAGCGCAGTGAGCGCTTCCTGCCATAGGCTCAACCTCAATTGGCCCACTCCTACTTCGGGGTTTACACCAGCCGTGCGCAATCGTACCATGGCCATTAACGCAACCTCCTTGACGTGCAGGTCCAGAGGGGTCAGACCAGTAATTAGTTCCATTGCTGCGGTTGGTGTTGTTCTCATGGCTCCTGTGATGTTCAGACAAGCCATTCGCTGTATTTGATATAATTTTTGGATGGCCGTTGCTTGTAGAACTTTCGGTCCCCATGCAATTGCTCCATACGTTAACATGGGTCTTATTATTGCAGTGTAGATCCAGGTGACCACACGGGGCGACAGACCCCATGTGCGTCCCACTGTCCTCCGACACTGCTCATAAGCCACATATGCTCTTTTTGCTCTGTTGTGTAGATGAGAGTTCCATGTTAGTTTCCTGTCGAGGGTAATACCAAGGTATTTCACCTCTTCCGAAAAGTTCAGTTTGCTTTTGAAGATTTCGGGAGGTTTCAAACCCGATAAACTTCTTTTCCTGGTGAAAAGGACCATCTCAGTCTTTCTGGGATTGATCGACAGTGAGTGTTCCTTACACCATTTTTCAATTAATTTAAGCCCATCCTGCGCTCTATCGCACAGTGTGTTCACAAATTTGCCAGTCTGCAAGATAACTATGTCATCTGCGTATGCAATTGTGTAGAATCCATTGTTGTTGAGGTGATTAATCAGGGTGTCTAGGACTATGTTCCACAGAAGGGGTGATAAGACTCCTCCTTGTGGACATCCCCTCATGACCAGTCCTCTTACTGTGATGTCTTCTACATTGATACTTATTGCTCTACTAGAGAGCATCTTGAGTATCCATTCTCCTACTACCAGAGGTACATTCCTGGAGTTGAGTTGTTGGGTAATTGTTGGAAAGGTTGTTTTATCAAACGCTCCCTCAATATCTATGAATATACCCAGGGTGGATTCTTTGTTGTCCAATGATCTTTCGATTCTGCCAACCACTTGGTGAAGGGCCGAATCAGTGGACCTTCCCGGAGTATATGCATGCTGATTTGGATGAAGTGGGTTGTGAACTAGCACTTCATCTCTTATATACCGCTCGCATAACCTCTCCATTGTTTTTAAAAAGAACGATGTGAGACTAATTGGTCGGAATGCTTTTGGTAAGGTGTAGTCCATCCTACCTGGTTTGGGTATAAATACCACTAAGTACCGACATTATAATAAACCTTTGTCTTCTGTATCCTTTATCGATATTGAACTGGGCGTACTTTCTTATGGCGTGGATTTCCGCTTGAAAGATATTTGGGGTTTTTCCTAAGCTTTGAGAGTGCTTGGTTCCTGGCCCGAACACTCCTATCCCAGTTCCTTCTATCGCTTTTAAGCCGTCTGTGTACCATTGTATGGCATTTTTTTCAAGTCTTGTAATGGTATTTGGATCCCATTCCTTCTTGTTCCTTAATTCCGTTACGAATTTCTTTGAAAATTTTATGTAGATGGGAGATTAACATTTTTGAGGAAACTGATGTGTACATTCCGGATTTAATTCATTCTATTAAATAGCACTGCGATCTCATATATTTCAGGCTAACGTTTATGTGCTACTAAAATGCGAGATTCCCAAAACCCTAATGGAATTAATGGGCTATTACCAGATTTTTTTTATCAACGCTGCTGTATATTTTTCATATAATTCACAAAAATTCAAGCTGTCATGAAAATAACACAAATGTTAATTACAATCTTTAACAGTATTATTCCATTTTTACAATAATTAATATATGTACAGTACAAATAGAGCTGGAAAAAAGGTATTGGGCTGATGACAGAACATATTTTTCCCTGGCTACTCATGGTAGTTTTATGGACGAAGTAGCTACAAAATCTGAGCCAGAATCTAAAGAGGATACGGATGTCGACTAATCGGCTCCAACTGATCTCTTTGAAATGTTGCATCAGGAGCTTCTTAGCTCTCCCTAAAAGTAGACCTATGAAACTAGGTGGTGCAGCCAGGAAGTGATTCGTCTTTTTCCCAAGAGCGAGATATCCATTCAACCTGCCTTGCTCCAAATTTTAAAGCAGCAGAAAGAGGATCAGCTGCAAGAGAGGCTGATTCTCGAAAGCGCTTACGTTTTAAAGATGAAAATTCAGACCCGAACCGAAAATGAGAAGAAATATATTGAAATTTTTTTAAAAATTCGAAAAAGGTCGTTTTTTTCTGTGAACCTTACATCATAATTTGTGCGCAGCAGTGTTATAATTACCGTATAATAAATAACAAAATAATTTACCCACAATTATGTCATAAAATCCAATCTAACTTCGAAATCTTGTTTACTATTTAGTATTTTATGTTGGTTTTGGTGAAGATATAATAGGAATGGAAAGTTTGGAGGATTTTTTTGGATTATACGACTTTAATAACATCAAAAATTATAATGAAGTTGCTATTAAATGCTTGGAATTGAATAATTTTATAACAAGCAGCCGGCCTAACAAGCACCCAATGGTTATTACAGAACCAACAAAATTAATAAAATGGAAATATAAAAGTCATAATGAATGAGGATGGGAAGCAGGGCCGGACTCATGTATCTTTTATTTAAATTAATTACAATTTATAATTAAATTCTAATTAATCCTCATCAATTTGTTTATTCCAGTCACTGATAGCGGATGAATTGTGTATTTCTTTTTCATTAAAATAAGCGACGTGAAATGATGGAAATTGAATAAAATTATGGAATTTCACTGTTAAATTAATAGTAAATTATTGGGTGCAGGAGCTTTGTTGGTTAATCGTAATTAGTTGTACGTGTTATTGATTTTAATCTAGAGAAATTACCTAGACATTTAGGCAGTTAATAATTCTAATAGGACCTTCGATTCAGGTATTAGAGTCACTAACCCATCACGTGTATCAGTATTTCAGAATAAGGATGAATTAAAGTTGAAATTAATTTTAAAAATGGAACTGTTTCTAATGAATCCCAATATTTTATGGAAAACATATGAGAATTATGGAAGTACCAAGCACCAAAGTAGAACAAATTGTCCTTTACTCAGACGTCATATCTACAAACCGGGTATTTCCCCCACGAGCGCGAATAACTGCCCCAATGCGTCGTGGCATACCCTCTATTAGATGTCGAATCTCCATCTGGTCAATCTGATTCCATTCTTGGACCAAAGCAACTCTTAAAAAATTTCAATTACTCGGAGAAGGAATTCGGTTACGAACTCTTGACATCATGTCCCAGACGTGCTCAATTGGATTGAGGTCTGGGCTACGTGATGGCCAGTTCACCCTTTGAATTTCTGTTTCGTCCAAATATTGGGATACAATCCTCGCAATATGTGGTCGAGCGTTGTCGTGCATAAACATAAATTCGTTTCCTATAAACGGTGCAAATGGAATTGCATGTGGATCTAGCACATCACGAATATATCGGTTAGCTGTCATTGCTCCGCCGCCATCAATGACTAAATCAGTACGAGCTTCCATGCTTATGCCGCCCCAAACCATTACCGATCCTCCTCCATAACTGAGTCTTGTGGAAAATTTTGCTTTCGCCTCTTCTTCGGTATATTCTTTCACGGCCATCTGGAGAACGTGAACAAAACCTTGACTCGTCAGGAAATAAAATCTTACTCCAGTCATCGACATTCCAATGTTGATGCTCCCTGGCAAATCGAAGACGGGCTGTTCTGTGATTCCTAAGTAGCTCTGGACCAGTTGCAGGTCTTCTGGAGCGTCATCCATGTTCTCGTAATCGCCTTCGAATCGTTATTTCGTTAACAGCTACTTAGCGTACTTTTTCCAAACGATTTCGAGCCATGAGAGCAGTAGTATTTCTTTCTCGCAAAACGTTTAATGTTACAAAACGATCATCTCGAACATTTGTACAACGTCGTCTGCCAGATCCTCTTCGTCTCGAAAAACTGCCAGTTTCATTGAAACGTTGTACAGCTCTCTAGACGCTACACCTTGTAACACCCAATATTCTAGAAGCATAATACTGAGACCTACCCTACCGTCTTGTACCAGAGCAACTGCTCGTGCTGCATCAGTAGGTGTTAAAACCATGATTTTATCTAAAAGTTGCTTAAAAATTCAAATAAATCAGCCTCCCCATATGAAAGTTATAGCATTTTTAAATAAATCATTGTTTTGAATGGATCGAATTTTGAGTCGGTAAGTGTAGATTAGAAGCATCACTTTTAGTTTTTAATGTAAAATTGCTTTTGTGAAGTGAAATTTATGGAAATTTAAATTGCAAATAAATTCCCAGTTTGTACCAAAACAAGATTCAATGGAATCAATTGTATTTCATCGTAAAATTAAGCACCTGCCTATTCATCTGCTTAATTCTTTCCCTTCTAATTCAGATTATCCTTGATCATTTAGCTACAAGGTGATTAGAAGCTACGGAAAAGGAACAAGATGGAAGGAACCCTATGCGCGTCGTCCTTATTGTAACACTAATAGAATAATTAATTTTAGGCTTTTATAAAACGTTAACATCACCATCTATCTCTGTTAGACAAATTGGAATTATTATTATTTAACAAGGTTCTAATTGATTTTTGATTGTGTCTGTACCGTTCAATCTTCTAAAGATAAACGAGCGGGTTTAGGAATTAATTTTGTATTAGTGGCAGGGATTGTTTAATTAATATTTAAAAAGACATAGCTTGCATTTTTAATTAGGTATATAACGAATTTTCCATCAA